>KQ997643.1:17867-28139 GCA_001598015.1 Dorcoceras hygrometricum | reverse complement strand
TCTTATGATCAGAAAAGATCTCAAATTTCTCACCATACAAATAATGTCGCCATATCTTCAATGCAAACACGATGGCTGCTAATTCAAGATCATGAATTGGATATCGGATTTCATGTGGTTTTAACTGTCTTGAGGTGTATGCAATCACATGACCTCGCTGCATCAAAACACATCCAAATCCTTGGTGAGACGCATCACAATACACAACAAATTCACCAGTACCTACAGGAATTGTTAACACTGGTGCGGTAGTTAATCTCTTCTTCAACTCAAGAAAACTGTTCTCACATGCTTCTGACCAAACAAAGGGTGCATTTTTCTGGGTCAACTGAGTTATAGGCTTTGCAATACTCGAAAAATCTTGAATAAATCGGCGATAATACCCTGCAAGACCCATAAAACTTCGAATTTCAGGCACAGATTTTGGTCTAGACCAATTGATTACTGCCTCTATCTTACTGGGATCAACTGAAATTCCAGCTCCAGAGATAATATGCCCAAGAAATACAACTCTTTGTAGCCAAAACTCGCATTTTGACAGTTTCGCATACAGCTTCTCATTTCTCAAAGTCCGCAAAACTGTTCGAAGATGGTTTGCATGATCATTCAAATTCTTCGAATAGATTAAAATATCATCAATAAATACGATCACAAAATCATCAAGATATTTTTGGAAAACGCGGTTCATTAGACTCATGAACACTGCTGGTGCATTAGTCAGTCCAAAAGGCATAACTACAAATTCATAGTGACTGTATCTTGTTCGAAAGGCAGTCTTCGATATGTCTTCATCTCTTACTCGCAATTGATGATATCCCGATCTCAAATCGATCTTTGAATACACTGTCGAACCTTGCAACTGATCAAATAAATCATCTATTCGTGGCAAATGATATTTATTCTTTATCGTTGCTTTGTTCAATTGCCGGTAATCAATACATAGCCTCATTGATCCATCTTTCTTGTCGCACAAATAATACTGGAGCACCCCAGGGAGAAACACTTGGTCTAATGTATCCCTTGGTTTCTTCGAGGAGGCATATCTAAGAATTAAACAGACATGTTTATCATTTCTCATCAACCCATAACAAATCAATTTCAGTCCCTCCTCTGATTAGCATACATCAATGTACTGCTGCTCAAGAGTTCGAGTGCTGATTCATACTTCACTCAATACATGCTGTTAATCACTTCCAACGCATGTACTTCTCATAATTCGTCGGTATATTCTTACCATTTATTCACAAGAATCATGACCACACAAGCATACAATTCATCATAAGAAGAACTCGATCTACCCCACTTCTCTAGTTCAAAGATGATCTCACTAATGTAGTAATGCTCTGATACCACCTGTTGTGAGGCTCTCTGCTCACAATTAATCTTTTAATCTTAATCAGTGGGTTATTAATGTAAACTAAACAAGTTTAACAATCTAATCTGGTTTATACATAACTTACTAAAAAAAAAGTTTTTTTTTTAACCAGCAGAAGCGTAAATCAGCAGAAGCATAATAAGTTCAGCTGGTAGCGTAAACATGATTCATTTACACAAATACTTCAAAGTTTAGAGCGGTTACAAGCTAAGTTCACTAGTACACGCTTATGTCTTCTATACAAAACCAGACGTTAGCAACCTAAGACCAATTATCCCAACATCTAGACTATCAGCTGATGTTTAGTCTTCCTGCTGCTGATCCAGCGTCTAGGTAGTATTTCTCGCTACCCGTGGTTGCTCCCCACTAGTTCTTTCTTCCTGTTGTCATGCACACATACAAAACAAAACAACAGCCGGATAAACTCCGGTGAGAATTATCTCAATATAATCAGCAGGTACGCATAATAACAATAAAACGCACAACAGTTTATCAACTGTAAACAAATGCAATGACATGAAATGATTCTAGTTCTCCTCTTCGATCTCAGAATTGATTCCATTTCAGTTCGACGCCATCAAGATTCGTATCCGATCTTGACATGAATATTCATCTATCGAAACCATCTCCGGCTTCGAAAATCAGGCCAAATTAGTCCTGGGCATTAGAATCAATTCAATTCTCTTTAATATGCAAACTCATGCAAATATAAAAGATCCACTACCTGTGATGGATCGACACACACATAACTCAAGTTATAAATCAAGAACAGTTCTAAATCAAGAACAGTAATCAAATATGTATGTGATTTCAGCGGAATACTCAAGAAATATCATTCTCGAGTAATCTAGTTCCTGACTCTTCTGTCAGATTATACCTTTGTTCCTCTGTTTTCAAAATGCTTCAGTTAACGTTCTTACACTCTGTTCCTCACTTCCGAAGATACTTGCAAGATCAAAGGTCGATAACTGAAATCCAGATGTTCACCACATTTCAAATTCATTCCTATTTATAGACAATCGATCTCTGTATTTCTGTAGCATTTCCAACGTGTTCTATGTAAGTTCCACGTGTCATGCTGAGTATTCAAACAAGATATACTCCCACCGCTTCGAAGGTGGATAACGATAAACAGATTCCTCAACTGCTGTTGATCGTCCTCAGTTGCTGTTCGAATATCGTTGTTCTTCAGCAGACGCAATAACCAGCTGTAGTAGTAACCAGTCGCAACAACAGGAATCCAGTCGCAACATAAATCCAGTCGCAACATTTCAAAACTCAAAAACGATGTCGTTATAACTAATCTCAACGACGTCGTTACGTATCCTCAGCTGGTACTACTTCGATTAAAAGAAACCAGCAGCTGGTCGCACTCTTATTCCAACGGCTCATCTCGCAACACTAATCCTCGTCCGGTTGCTAATTTATGCAACACGACATCGTATCGAGGTTCCTGTTCCTAAGTCAAAACGCTGTCGTATTATTCTCTCAGCTGGAACCATTTTCCCTTCGACTGGTTTGCGTTTATTACCAAAACGACATCGTACACATCGATAACCACCAGGTACATAAACCAGCAGATGCGTGAGAAACTCTTGCTGCTGATTCCTCGTGCGTAACAGTAACCAACACGTGGCGCTCTCGCATTAACTCTTGTATTCGCGCATTCGTTTCCAGCTGAGCCAAACAAATAACGCTTCACGCCTCAACTGAATTTCAAAATTCCACCAGTCGCGAGCTACAGTAACCTGCTGCTGATTTTATCAAATCGCTTCGCCTAGTTACTTCGTCTGGTTCTCACACTTAGCGCGATTTAATGATTCACAGTTCCTGAATCACTCAACACTTCCAGAAGAAATCCGAACTCATAATCAAGCTTCATCAAATTCTTAAATGTCGAAATTACTTCACTAATCCTCTTCTTAATGATTATGGGCATTACAGCTGTTCTATAATCACTGGTTCTGCCAGTCTAACATCATGCTTAATCATAGGCTTCAACCCGTTGATGAAGTGTCGAAGCTTAACATCTGCGTTTGTCCCAATCAAAGGAACAAAGTAACATCCCCTTTCAAATTTGTGGATATAATCCCGCATAGAAATCCCTTCCTGCTTAAGAGTTAGGAACTCATTTTGCAGCTCCTCCCTCACGTCCACGGTAAAGTATTGCTCGTAAAATACTCTCTTAAATTCTTCCCAATTGAGAATTTCCAAGTCTACTGTTAACTTGGCTCCTTCCCACCATATCATGGCATCTCCTCTCAGCATGTATATCGCACACCGAGGCCTTTCTAGTTCTATCAAGATGCAGATATTCAAATATCACTTTCATAGACTTGATCCAGCTTTCAGCGATAAGCGGATCGGTAGAACCAGTAAACTCCTGAGGTCTCTGTCTTCTGAACCTCTCCTGAGGATCTTCTCTACTAACCATCCTCTCTGATGATTGACCATTCCCCTGATTGGTTTGGTCAACCAAACGCTCTAAAAGTTGAGCTACTATTAAGGACATGGTTCATGCCTTCTGATTCCCCCTCTCCTTCTATTGATCATCTTCTTCTATTACCTCATCCTGCCATATCTATAAGGGTAGCCCAAATCCACCACAATTCTATTATGAGAGATTACTTTATGCTAGAACATGAATAAAACTCACAATTTTTAGAAGCTGAAGGCGAGAGCTGTTCAGACTGGAAGTGTGTTTATCTCAAGGACCATGCTCTGATACCAACTGTAGCGACCCGAATTTTCTTAAGGGAAGTTTAGAATTCTGGGGTTCGAATTGGAAAGCATAAAATTTTCAATCTTGTTTACATTAATGGTTCGCTACCAATTCTGGACTAAATTGCGATTAAGCGCAACTTATCAGCGATGAGAAAACCAGATGTGATTAAATAAAGGCACGGAATAAAAACACAAATATGGTGTCTAGTCAAACGAAACTATGTACTACTTTTAACAACAAGTCTGGTACATATTTCAACAAAAGGAAGAAAATAGAAATCTGTTATCATACAAAAATACAGCTAAAGTTCTGTATATCAAAATCTAAAAAGAACAACAACGGAAATGCATATCCACGATAAACACATATTTCCGATCAGCTCTTCACCATCTAGCTCCTACTGTTCAATACCTGCACTCAATAAAAACTAGTGAGCCTAGGGGGCTCAGCAGGTAAGATCTGGAATATCAAAAGCACTTAACACAAGCAAACGATATTTGATACATTTCTGAAATCTGAATCTGAATAGCTTAAGAATAAATAAGCTACGTAACATAAGCTGTGAAATCTGAAATCAATTTGAAAGCATAAGCATATGAGTTCTGAAATCATTTTCTTTACTTCTGATAAAGAATCATCTTTAAATATTCTTCAGAGTTTTCAGATTTGAAACAAGAATTCGGATCTGAACATGAAATATCTTAGAAACAAAACATTGCCTTAAAGACAACTCAATATAAAATCAGCTTTGGTTTAAGAACCAGATTTCAGACTTAACCATTAAAACGAACATGAACAATGAAGGTTTCCTTTGTCTGAAGAAATCAGAAACATCTCAAGAAATTTCTGGTTAACACATCGAATAAGCTACTTGTAAGCTAATTCGAAGAAATTCTTAGAATTCTCAAGAAACTACTGGACGAACATCATCAAACCATTTTCTAAAATCTTTTCTGAATCAAAATACAGTAAACACATACTTCTTCATAAAAACAGAGCATGAACTTTCTGTTGTTTGAAGAACAGCAGTAGCAAATTCTCAAACCTTTTAAATCACATACAAACATGCAAACAGAACTGAATATATGCTTTCATGAGTGTAGCAAGAAACAGAGTTTACTTGCCTATATTCTGCAACACAATCACAGTAGAAATCCGGCAATCACGTACGCACCGCTTGTCTCCTTCGAAAAGCTTTGAAAGGTTTTTCTCAGTTTCTTCACAGAGAGCACCGCTTGCTTTTTGGAAAGTGTTTTGATTTGTAGATAATGATGCATGATGTGGCTAACATCCTATATATATGAATTAAAATGCCTAAGGAAGAAACACGTTTAATCAATATGCCAAAATCTTTTAAAAGTGCTACTCCACTTAAAAGTGAACTTTGATGCTAAGAATCGAGCTATTTTATTTATAAATAATGATTCAATTGGCTTGTATGAATCGACCAAACAACCCCTGCAATTGCATTCTTAAATCTGGAAATCAATTCAATTTAAGCAGGAACTGATTATCGTAAATCTGAAATTCAACTTGATGCATAAACCAAGGCTGAATTCACATATTATCAATTCTAGAATTCAACTGGAATAAAAGTTGAATAAAATGACATTTCAATTTAATCTCTCAAATCTTATAACTTTCTAATTGTGGCCATAAAAATGTCTGGGCGTTACACTTTATCCAACAATTTTAATCATAAAAATGAAGATAAAGAATGCCATAAAAATGTGAATTTCATAAATAAAGATCGTTTTACATAGAGTCAAGAAGAACCCACACGCCACAAGTTGACTAGTTGGGCACATACTCTAACAAAAAGAAGGGTTTGATTATACTGAAATCTTTGCCCCTGTTGTGAAATTCACTACTGTCAGAATTATGCTTGCTTTGTGTGCACAATTCGATTGGGAATTGAAACAAATGGATGTTAAAACGACATTTTTACATGGTGACTTAGACGAACTGATACATATGAAAAACTAGATTGCTTCATTGACAAACTAAGCCCGATCATGTGTGCCTGCTAAAGAAATCCTTGTATGGCTTAAAGCAATCTCCTAGACAGTGGAATAAGAAGTTTGATAATTGAATGCTATATTTGAAATTTGAAAGAAGTCATATGATTCTTGTTTGTATTTCAAAGACACTGCAACTGTACCTACCTTCTTATTGATCTATGTTGATGATATGCTTCTAATCAGCCCTTTTGTGAGTGCAATCAATCATGTTAGGTCATTCCTATGTTCAAAATTTGACATGGAAGTTTTATAAGATGCGAAAAGGATTTTGGGCATTAACATAATTAGAAATAGGGGTAATTCTACCATTTATTTAAATCAGACTTCGTATATTGAAAAAGTTTTAAACAAATTCTGCATGTCTAACGCAAATGCTATGACTATTCCACTTGCTGCTCACTTTATGTTAAGTAAGGATCAATGTCCTAAATCTAAACTTGATATAAATAGTATGAGAAATGTGCCCTATTCTAATGTCATTGGTTCCGTCATGTACATGATGGTCAGTACTAGACCCGATATAGCATATGTTGTAAGCTGTCTAAGTAGATACATGTCCAATCCTGGTATAGTACATTGGAATGCAGTAAAATGACTCATTAGATACCTCAAACATTCCTTGAACTATGGTCTCATATTTTATAAGTGTGACAGAGGCATTGAAATCACTGGCTATGTAGATTCGAACTATGCTAATGACAAAGATAACAGAAAATCTACTACTTCATATGTGTTTTGTGGTGCTTGTGTGAGCTGTAAATCCCAACTCCAGCATATCGTAGCTTTATCCACTACTGAATCTGAATATATAGCTATTACAGAGGCTGAATGAGAGGCTTTATGGCTTAAGGGTCTGTTAAACAAAATCAGTATGCTGACAGGTAAAGTTACTGTATTTTCAGACAGCCAATCTGGTATTCAACTGTGTAAGAACCCTGTGTTCCATGATAGAACTAAGCACATGGATGTTAGGTTTCATTTTATCAGAGATATCGTCTCCAAAGGGTTGGTCTTTCTTGAAAAGATACCATTTGAATATAATCCTGCAGGCATGGGTACCAAATGTCTGCCTGTCAGTAAGTTCATGTCATATTTAAAAATCCTCAAATTTGAGACACTCGACTAACTCCTTGTCTTGCAGGTACAATGGGCTCCCTTTGCTGTAGGCAAATCGGAGCTGCTAATACAGGTTGTAACATGCTGCTACAACCACCTCCTGAGAGGCCCTATGTTTTGAGAACACACCTCTCTTGGCAGTGATGAAACAAAGGTGACCCCTGCACTGTAAGCTTCACTAGAGCATGGTACTTGGACCAAGGTGGAGAAATGTGGAAGTGTGGCCCAAGTACTAGCTGGCCCGATCCCATTCTGTTCCCAGCCCAAGCCCAACCATACTTTCCATCCCAGCCACCCAATTCTTAGCGCAAATCTTGGCCACCCATTTGTTATATACTCACCCCCTATCTCTATATCAATGACGCATAACCTCGCCAGCTCTCTCTCTCTCTTTCGTAACCCTAGCTTCCGCCGCCTCTCTTCTGTTAGAGTAGGTGCCCAAATAGCCAACTTGTGGCGTGTGGGTTCTTGTTTACTCTATGTAAAGCGCTCTTTATTTATGAAATTCGCATTCTTTTGTGGCATTCTTTATCTTCATTATTATGATTAAAATTATTGGATAAAGACCTTGAATGCACTATAGTGTATGTTAGATGTGATAGTGGATTTGACGGCTATCATGAAACACATCTAATAGTCACTGTGTATTCTAAACATGTTCCTAGTCGATTGGGTCGTCCAAAAGAGGATAAGGGTCACCCGAGCTTGAGACTAGCATCTGCAAAATGCGAAGAACCACGTTTCATTGGTAGGAAACATAATGATGTTCTGAGCATGCAGATGGATAGTGACCTGGTGATCTATCGAACTACCCTCGTTCTAACTTTTCAAGTGGTTATCATTTGTCGAGTGGATTAAGTCCGAGGTCCTGGTGTACAGATTAGTCCTTATTACTCGAGATGTCATTGAGACTCTACATGATAGGTGCCTCACTTTGATCCATTTACCCAGTTGTGGTCATCAGGTGACGGGGTTGGGTGAGGTCCAATGCATGTAGGAGTCGATGCTTCATTGTCGAGGATTTACCGCTCGCCCTTGTACGTGGATATCCTATGCTATCTGAGGAGATAATAGTGTGACAAATCTCTGGCCAGAGTTGTAACGCCCCAAAAATCCTTAGGACCACGATATGCATATTGTTTATTTAAAATGGCATTTCTAAAATATGTTATGCATTGTTGAAATTAATTGATTTCAGAAAATAGTGTGACGTAGCAGGTTCCAGCGGATGACTCCAAGGGTGATGCACGAGCTAGTTTAATTGAAATGGATTGAAAAATCTTTAAGGAGGTAAAATGATTTCTTTTGGAAAAGGTTTGGTACATTACAAATTAAAATGGTTAGAAGGAGTTTTATTAACATACTGCAACTTGTTTAAAGTGTGTCTTGCTAAATATCACAAGTAGCTTGCCACTAATCCCTTCGGTATTTAAACCTGTTTATAAAGAAATATCTTTATCATTTTCAAAGAAATCATCCTGTGTTCTTCAAAGTTATTTGCAGAGAAGTTCGTGTATTGCTCAAGGGGAAGAATCCTGCAGGCATCAGCTGCTGTTGCAATGCTACGGTTAAGGCAAGTAAAAGCTTTGACTCACCATTTGAAGCATATATTGTTGTTTCTGAGTCTTTGCTTGTATTTTTAAACAGTATGTTTAAAGTTCATGTTTTAATTGATTTAGACATGAAAAGGAAAGGAAAGATGGGTTCGAAAATGATGTTTTGAAATGATATTGATGCTTCCAAAATGTTTTCCAGAAAGTTATGAATGTTTCAAAGAACTGAGGATCCGATTGTTCAAGAAAGTCTATGAATGTTCTTCAGTTTAAAAGTCGTAATATCAAGATTTAAGTATGGTTTGATAGGCAACGACGGATGGCATAGTTGTTGTTTTGATGTTACAAATGTCGAGTTATGTTCCAGCAGTTGCATCTCCTTGTTAAGATTCAGCAGCTGCATTGTTATAATGTTTACGAATGTTCTTCTTTTTTGCTGTAATATCGGGATTTGATGATTGTGTAATCGGTAGTTGCTAGTTGAATCAGTATAAAGTCTGGTTTAATAGGCGACGGCTGGTAGCGTGATCATTGTTTCGATATTACAAGTGTTATCATAAAATCAACAGATGCACTGTTCATCAGCAGGTGCATCTTTCCTTGTTAAAATCAGCAGTTGCACTTCTTTGTTGAAAATCAGCAGCTGTATTGTTATCGTAAAATCAACAGGTGCATTTCCTTTGTTAGAATTCAGCAGTTGCGTTGTTTTCATAAAATCAGCAGATGCACTGTACATCAGCAGGTGCATTCCTATTGAAATATTTCAGTCGTTGTATTTCTTTCGTAAATTCCAGTTGGTGCACTGTTCACCAGCAGGTGCATTTCTTTAGCTAAAACCAGCAGGTGTATTTCTTTGTTAACACCAGCAGGTGCATTCCTATTGAACTAATTCAGCAGCTGCATTCCTTTGTTAGAATTCAGCAGTTGTGTTGTCTTCCAAAATTCAGCAGACGCATTTCCTAGTCAATTTCCAGCAGTTCACTGTTCATCAGCAGATGCATTTTATTGTCAAAATTTCAACAGTTGCGTCTGGTGTTATATGTGTTAGTGTTCTCTTGCGACTGGTTTTCTTTTCACCAGTTTCATTTCAACGATATGTTTCCAAAGTCGAATTCGATACTCAGTAAAGTTTTAAAATGGGAAGCAAATGTTTAAAATGATGGAACCCAATGATTTACAGAAATTTCAAGGAATGTTTAAAGAAAGGATTGTTAAGGAACAAAAGCTATTTTAGATTATGGCATAGATAGTTGAAGGTCACCCAATTGTTGCGACTGGTTTTCTTTTCACCAGTTTCATTTCAACGATATGTTTCCAAAGTCGAATTCGATACTCAGTAAAGTTTTAAAATGGGAAGCAAATGTTTAAAATGATGGAACCCAATGATTTACAGAAATTTCAAGGAATGTTTAAAGAAAGGATTGTTAAGGAACAAAAGCTATTTTAGATTATGGCATAGATAGTTGACGGTCACCCATTGAA
>KQ997642.1:5137-24929 GCA_001598015.1 Dorcoceras hygrometricum | reverse complement strand
AATGCTCACGCTCAACCGCTAAGACTGCTCAATTCGTACCTTTTTCCTCTTCAATTTACCTAACAGATTCCTCCTGTTTCAAACCACGCAGCAGGACACTTCCTGGAAGTTGAAATCTGTTAAAACACAGCTAAAATCTTAGCTCAATTCTTAATCATAATCACGCTAAACCTACTTCCAGAAGCTATTCCAAATTCTACACTTCTACGCAGACTACTAAAAACTGAGCTCAAACCACAAGAATTGCTCACCCAAAAGCTCACGCTAGCAGAAGAACGCACGCAGAGACTTTCCTCAAAAGCTTCGAAGTCCAGCAGCTACGCGTTTTCACCTCCAGCGAAATCCAACTTCTCAAATGGGTAGCAAACGAAGGAGCTAAGCAGGGGGAATTCAGCGCCACCAAGATCTCTAAAAACGAACGCTGGATGCGATGGAAATCTAGGGAAGAAAAGTCTCGGTGAACAGTAGTTCGACGAGGGTTGGAGAAGAAGAGATAAAATTTGGCTGGTTCAAAATATTAAGTGTCGAACGACACTTCTACTTATAATCTCTCCAAACCAACATCTGCTGATTATCTAAGCAGTCGACAAAACCAGCAGGTAACGATCAGCAGACACTAACTCTTTCTCTTCAATAAAATCAGCAGAAGCGAACAAAAGTATTCGCGTGAAAGCACCTCAAAACGACACCGTTCCAACTTATCTAAACGACGCCGTAGCACAAAACCAGCAGACAACAGCTCTCGCACGAGCAAAATAACCATCTGCTGACCACAGCTCTATCTCCAAAACAATCCATCTGCTGGTCGCGAGAATCACACAAAACGACGATGCATCTACTAACTCAAACGACGCCATTTCATATAAGCAAGCAAAACTGCCAACTGCTGATCTCTAAACACAAGGCTCCAAAACGCAGCGTTTCCACTTATTCAAACGACGCCGCTTCAACGCTCTCGCACAAGCGCGCCTGCTGATCAGCAGCAACCAACCTAACGCAAATACTACCAGCAGCAAGTATTACGTCACGCCTACGCCAACATATCTGCTGATTCCAAAAGCCATCTGCTGAATTAATAGTCAACACTCCAAAAATGTTGACTAACACGCGTCACTTCCTCGATCAACCTCACGCTACGCGCAATGTCTACCAGCAGCAACTACAATTCGCACCAAAACCAGCAGATCTTCACGCTTCACGCTGAAGTCACCATATCTGCTGATTCCAAATCCACCAGCAGGAGCTACAGTAACTTTGACCAGCGTTGACTTCACCAAAAATCGACGCTACGCTCAAAATTTCAGCAGGAACTTCATTCCTTTCGCATAATCCTCAATTAAACGCGATTAATCCCAAATCAAATCAATTAATCACTAATCCAAATTCTCAATCCTCACACTTGTGCCTGGCTCCAACCGTAGTTACAATAAAGTCGGCTCTTCTCGGTAGATTGTGGTAGAAATCGCCAATCCGGTCCACGACCAGAAACGAGACTCCTTCGTCAGCCTGCACTAGAAGGACTGACGAGATCAGCACGAACGAATTCTCCTCTTCGAATTGGCCGGAAATAATTTTCCGGCGAAAACGGGCGGCGGAGCACGGCGGCGGCGGCGGCGACGGCTTTTGGAGAGGAGGAGGGGCGGCGCTCTAATCTAGGTTTAGGGTTAGGAGTGTTGTGTAATGTTATGTCTACAATGAAGTTATTAAGTCTAATTAAATAGACTTAATGATGGACTTGGACCGGCCCAACGGGCCCGGGTCCAAATGACGATATCCATCGCTGCGACTCCATCGTAACTCCGATCGCTGATCAGATCGGACCGATCGACTCAGTTTCCAAAACTGAATGTTATGATGTGAAAAACAATTTTTCAGATCATCTAACCCTAAATTGCAGAATGACCGTTTTGCCCCTCAACATCGGCAAATCACGATTTGACCTCTGTTGACTTTTGGGAAGTCGCACTCCCAAAATCCTCTTCGTGTGCTCAACACATTGAGCCGAGTATCCGTGCGGGAATCTCGAATCTAGTACTTGTGTGACCCTCAATGGTTCAGGGATACAGCTAGCCGTGGGCCCACAACCATTGTGGCTCCGGAATCACAATTCCGGACTTGTCCATCGGATCATGGTAAAGCGTCTAGCAACATCGCCCCATGATCCCCTAGGTATCACTGATAGTGCCTGCAAGAACCAGTTGGTCGTGGTTAGCGTACAATACGGTCCTTTCAATCCATATATCCCGATCAGATCAACGACCATTGGTAAATCGAGAGTCGCTATAGATCCGATAGCTATGCATACATCTTGGAGATCGAATAATGACATCGCGAGTGTAACTAGGTAAACACATTTACCTAAAACACTTCTAGTACTCTGGCCAGAGATTTATACACTATTATCCCCTCAGATAGCATAGGGTATCCACGCATGTCTGCGAGCGGTGAACCCTCGACAACGATGCATCGACTCCTACATGCATCAGGGTCTCACCCAATCCCGACGCCTCATGACCCCAAGTGAGTCGGCAAACGGGTCAAAGTGAGACGCCTATCATGTAGAGTCTCAATGACATTTCGAGTCATGAGGACTAATCAGTACAACCAAGACCTCGGACTTATCCACTCGACAAATGGTAACCACTTGGAAAGTTCGAAGGAGGGTAGTTCGATAGATCACCAGGTCACTATCTATCTGCATGCTCAGAACATCACAATGTTCCCTACCAATGAAACATGGTACTTTGCATCACAGATACTAGTCTCGAACTCGGGCGGCCTTATCCTCATTTTGACGGCCCAATCGACTAGGAACACGTTCAGAATACACAGCGACTATTAGATGTGCTTCATGATAGCCGTCATACCCACTATCACATCTAACATACGCTTTAGTGCATTCTAGGTCTTTACTCAACGCAATTGTAAATCATTACACACATAATGAAAGTAAAGAACGCCATATAAATAAATGCGAATATCATATATAAAGATTGTTTCATACAAGAGTCTATAAACCCATACGCCACAAGTTGGCTAGTTGGGCATCTACTCTAACAAAACTTACTTTAACATATAGTTTTAAACTTCAAAAGAAAGCAAATAACTCAAACGTATCCTTTTCACTTCGAAATTATAGACTTGGCGGGACTGCTGAACGAGACCTGTTGCGGAGTGGAGGTGAGCGCTTATCTTACAGGACCATGCTCTGATACCAAGTTGAAACGCCTGTACTTTTAGAATAAAAACTGTAACGCCTAGAATTCCCTGACTACGTAGGAATGAGTGCATGACTAGGGGAAAATATTTTTTAGATGATTACATGCTTTATTATGTGATTTATTTATGATTTTATGCTGCATGGTATGTATGTGTTGTTTTTTAGTCTGCTTGAGCTACGGACAGGTGGACGAGATTAGGGTCGACCAAAAAGAAAATAATTTGAGATTTTAAGTTATGAGATTTTTAAGAATGAATTTATTTTATTTTAAGCAACAATTTCTGAAAATTTGGATTTTTATAATTATTTTGGAGGGGAACCCGTTTTTCGCCTATACGGGCTGGTATATTGAGTTTTAAGGCATTTTAAATTATAAGGAGGCCTAGATTTCGAAATTTTATAACTATTAAAGCCCAAGTATGGGTTTTAAGTGCCTTTTTAATTTAATGATAGGGGCAAGCTTGTATTTTATTAATTTAAATGAGTAGGGGTCATATTAGGCACCTTAATTATTCTTAAACAACATCTACACAAAACCTAGCCTCCAAGTCTATACATCATCCGACTTCTCCCCTCCCCACACACACAAAGTTTCTAAAATTCCAGCCATTGAAGGAGCTTGGTGATCCTTAGCCAGTTGCGCCCCGATCTCGCGTCTACAACGTCCGTACCTCGCCGATCCGCATCTTCTTCAACCCAGGCATGTGATATCAATTCCCTTGCTCACCATTTAAATCATAATAACCTGTTTTATGAAAATTATGCATGAATTTTATGTGTATGCCTCGAATCTTTACATCTATGTTCATATGTCATGCATGGGATTCACGGTTTTTGGCATGTCACGCTTTCTTCTCTTGAGGCTTCGGTCATGGCAATTTCCAAGGGTGTTGGCTCGGTTCTAGGGGTTCCTAGGGGACTCATGATGGTCTAGATTGAGGTAGGAAGGTGTCCAGGTGGTCTAACAAACCGGATCAAGCTGTAAGAGTCAAGGGTGGCGCATCGTGCAGCATGGCTGGTGCGTCCACTTGCAGCGACCAGTTCTCCCTGGTTAGCCCACGGTTTGAGCCAAGGTTGGTCAGGTTAGGACCGGCTGGACCTGGGGGTGGTCCAGATGGAAGGGCTCCAGCCATGGTGGCCGGAGCAGGGAGATCGATCGTGAAGACCAGCAGGTGGTCGCGATGGCGCGCGCGCAGGAGGAGGGGGCGTGCGATTTAGGGCTAGTTTTGGATGGGTTCGATTCAGTCGAACCGACTGGTTTGGTTGGATCGGATCGGTTCTTGAGTCTCGAGTCAAATATTTTAAAATCGGTCCAAGTTATTTTACTTAGGGACCTGTTATTTTAATTAATGTGTCATAGGTCCAATTTTAAAGAAAATAGCCAGAAGGTCAAAATTGAGTCAAACATTTTTAAATAATTTAAGTTATGTTTAATTTTAAGTTCTTAGTCAAAATTAGGGCTTTAGGGATTTTAATTAGGTCAAAATCGATTTTTTTGGGATTTAATTTGGTCAAAATCGTTCTTTTGGTCAAAATCGGCTTTCGAGGTCAAAATTGATTTAAATTGATACTAAGTAAAAAGTTGTGGAAACTGAACATTCTAAATAAAATATCTGAAAATGAATCATGACATAAGTAAAGACGTCAGAATGGCCACGGGGTACGGCTGCGGCGGGCGCTCAGAGGTACTCACTGCCAGTAGGGATAAACTCATCAGCAGTCCCACCTGCACCATTTAAACATAGTGAGCCTAAAGGCTCAGCATGCTCTATCTTTTAAAATAGCAAAGTACGTATAGTAAAACCACATGCAGACACATGTCATGCAACATTAAAATCATCATGGAATCACATAAAATAGCAAATAATTTTCTAAAATAATTTTTTCCCTAGGCATGCATTTATTTCCATGTAATTAGAATTTCCTAGGCGTTACATGTAAAGAAAAATTTGATGGAGAAGAGTAATAGTAGGGTGAATGAATGTTTTAGAGAACAACATATTTATAAGATAAAATCTAGACGTTTATACCCATTACTAGTCATTAAAATATATTCGTTTTATGATCGTTTATTATCGAAAGATAAAATACAATAATTTTATTTAACGCTTATAGTTACAATGTAATGCATATAATCGTAATTATAGTTAAATACTTTTATATATCACGTCATATTATTATTTTGAGGTGACATAACCTTCTTTATATAATTATATCATATTATACATAGAATATATGATAATAAACAATATAATTTTGTAATTCATATCACGTGATGGATCTGTTTTGACAGATCCTGATTAAGTTTTGAATTACACAAAACATGTTATTGTGTTTCTAACAATTCCACTGGAGTGTGCAGATATCAGCAGAAAGAAGCATATTGCGCAAAGAAGATAAGCAGCTAAATTTGTCCAGCAGATGGTTTGACAAGATTAAGTTCAGCAGTTGGTTTAGTTTATCAGATGGACGGCAGCTGGATTAGCAATGGAGACGTCCAAAGTTGAATCAGTTGCTCGTATTCAGGCGAAGGCCAAGATAAACCAGCTGGAAAAGGAATTGCGAAGTCTGCTGGAGAAAGTTCAAAGAAGAAAACAACCAGCTGGAGCGCTAGCAAGAGCTGTTATCAGCAGTGATGACGTCAGCATACATTCTGGAGAAAGCTATGAGCAGCAAGGATGACGTCATCACAATCAGCATATGAGAAGAGAGTCGCTAGTTACTGTTGAAGAAGGTGTTGTCAGTTACTATTCACGAAGCTGTCGGCAGTTGCCATTCATATTACTGTTAACGAATCTGTTAGCAGTCGTGATTCTTATTACTGTTAACGAATCTGTTAGCAGTCGCGATTCATATTACTGTTAACGAATCTGTTAGCAGTCGCGATTCTTATTACTGTTGACGAATCTGTTGACAGTCGCTATTCAAGAAGCTGTTGACAGCTGATGAGCAATGTTGAACAAGAAGCTGACAACAGCAAACGTAACAGTGAAGAAAGCGACGTCGTAGAAGAAGAATCCAGTCGCAAGCTATTGTTAACCAGCAGATGGCTACAGTGGAATAGATTCAGCAGATGCTCTTTGCGTTGATAACCAGCAGTCGCAAGATACCAGCAGGAATATACAGTACATCCAGACGAGAGCTTCAGCGTTATATTTAACCAGTCGAGGATGCATATCAAACGATGTCGTTTGAATAAGTTGATACGACATCGTTTGATCTAACCAGTCGTTGGGAAATCCAGTCGCAAGCAGTTGAAACCAACGACCGGACAACCAGCTGCAAGCATATCGTTACCACCAGCTGGACAACCAGACGCAAGCAACAGCACATCCAGTCGTGAGCTACAATGAACCAGCTGTTGCTATACATCCAGTCGCAAGATGATGTACCAGTCGCAAGCTTTGCGTATCCAGTCGCAAGATAATGTACCAGTCGCAAGCTACAGCGCTTTGTATATCCAGTCGACATGGAATCCAGTCGCAAGAAAGCAGATGTAGTGGAGAGTTACAATCCAGACGCAAGATATCCAGTCGCAGTATTTGAAGCTTCAGCAGTAGCGCAAAGAATTCAACGCAATCAACGCTCAAGATGGAAAGAATCAATGGCTGAAATAGAGTCGTGCAATTGCCTCAATTCAAGGGAACAAGATTTGTACTATTCTGGGAAATAGTACAATTTACAGAGGAAGTTTGCACGGAAATGGAAAGACGACGAATTAGCCTTGACAAGCGCAGAAGAGTTTTGGAATCTATCTAACGGCTTTATTCGAACAGAGGCTATATAAGGGAGAAGATTTTGAAGGAAGAAGATTGACGTTGGTGAGACGAATAGACGAGAGTGAAAAAGATAGACGAGATAGTCGATGTTGGTGTCGCTGTGAAGCTGTCGCAGAAAATAAGTTAATTCCACAGTGCACCAGCAGAGGGAAAATGAACAGAAAGACGAAGCAATCGACCGCCATTAGAGAGGAGCTTTCACGAGAGTCGATTGCTGAGTTTTTATTAGCTTGTGTAGAGCAATTTCCCTAGTGTGTGAGAAACAGAGAGTTGAGCGTTTCATTGTATCAAACCTCACACACAGAGATTCATTCACATTGTATTAGTGAATGAATCTCAAAACGTTTCAAACAGTCCCGTCCAAGCACGATGACGTAAAACTCATGTGTATGTAGTTAGTCACACAGTTGCGGCTGGTGTGCATTTGTGGAGTCTAGGAGTTCTCACAGCTGCTGGTTGTGGGATCGGGTCTGTACACGAGTTGTAAGATCAAATCTTCTAGTGGATCCTTCCGAGGTGGAAGAAGGGGAGATGTAGGACATTGAGGTCCGAACTTCCAGAAACAAATATGCTGTGTATCGGTCCATTTCTTTAAGCTTTCAGCACTCGCATTATCTTAGCACGCATAACACACGTTTACAGTTCAGCACTTGCATTTTATACTTAGCATCGCATACAGTTAGCACACTAGCACTTGCAAAGTCTCGAACAGATTTACTTTTGTATAATAACATGATATTATACAGAAATATAATAATTAACAATATATAAACAATCGAGTGATCGTGCTGATAACATGTTATAAATTAAAAATAATATTAACAAAATAAAGTAAATAATTACCTTGATAATATGCTTGAATATCTCCTTAATTACTTCAAATGATCTCTTTAATTTTATTTAATAGAAAATTATTATTTCTCTATAATTTCCTTATTTTAGAGAGAGATAAAAGTTGAGAGAATTTGTATATTTTTATATGTCTTTACAATGAAAATTATAAGTCTATTTATTGACAAATAAAATAATTAAAATAATAAAAATATCTTAACTTTATTTAATATTCAAATTTGACTATTTCATAATATATTCAAGTATATGTAATTTTAAAACATTTTATAAATTTAAAAATATTAATTTGAAAAAGAGCAGGCGTTCAAGTTCAAACGGCGTCGCTCTTGTTTTGTTTACATAATGGAAATTTGGCAGAAGGTTTAGGCAAAAAATGGTACATGGAGGCTACGCTAAGCGGAGAGCCGCTGCCGACCGGAACACGGCGGGTCCTCGGCGGCCTAAAGCCCTCACAGTAGACAAGAAGTCCAAGCCAAAGAGCAAGCCGAAATCAGTCTCTCTTAAAACTCAAATTCGCTCCGTTGAGCGCATGCTCCGCAGAGTATTCACTCCTCACCCGCTTTTCCACCACAAGAACACGCACAAATATTTGTTCTTGAAATGTATGATGCTTCTTTTTGATTAAAAGTTGTACTGGTTGCTGTACATGCCTGTAAACACATCGAAAATCTGACCGCGGAGCTGTAAATTTTACGCACGGCTCTAGTTTTCGTGATAGGGTTGAGTGTGATGAAATTCGAAGTGAGAAGGTTCAGTCAGTGGGAAATAACTTCCCTCAATTGTATTAGGTTTCACTATTGCAGTTCTGAGCCAAGTCAGGTTGTTAACAGTCCTAACTCCTAATATTTCTTGATTGAGTTCAATTGGATTCGTGGGAATAAACTGGATTGAATATTTTTGGTATGTTGAAGTAAGTTGACATTTGTAACCTACTTTGGTCTATGACATTCCCCTTGAAGCATTTTTCGTTTTGAAATCTCACATGAATTTTTCTAAAACCGTCAACATATTCCAACCCCCTCATCTATTCGTCGAAGTATTGGTTGCCCATGTAACTTTCGGTTTGCCTTAGGTTCTGAGATGCACATTATCTTCCAAAGCGCATTCTGATACTTGATTCGATATGTCAAAACAAAATCTATCGTGAGTAGTGCAGTTGGACATGGTAAACGAATTTATATGCTAGTAAAAAAGTGTTTGAGAAGGAGAAACAACTGCTTCCTGGATTCGCATAGATGCTTTCGATGCTGAAAACAGAAAATTAACTACTGTGATATATATGCGTTTGCAGGTTAAGCATTAGTACGAGGTTCTAGAATGAAAATTTGGAGTTGAATATTTTCCAGAGTGTTAATCAAACATTATTTCACTTATTTCTTCATGATGTTCATATATTTCTTTTTGATCTTATGAAGTTTATAATAAGCATTACGTCCAAGAGAAAGTGCCTGAAGTTTTTTTTTGTTTTGTTTTTTCTGTCTCAGTTTCCTCTACTAATTTGTCAATCCAGTTGACGTCTTGATTTTCAAACCAATCCTCATTTTATTCTCTTTATAGTACAGTTTCCTCTGTAAATTGGATTACTTTTGGCCTCTTTTTTCCCCCAAATTGTTTGAGGTTATTATGGACCAAATTGAATTTGCTATAATTTGTAGTTGGATTTTTTTAATCTTGATATAATTAACTGACACTAAACTAATGTGCAGGACCTTCCTCTTGAAGTTAAAGAGGCCCAAGAGAAGAAGTTGGAGGAGCTCAAGAAACAACAAGAGATTCACAATCGTCTTGCTGTTGAACGGAAGATTTTTTTGCGGGACAGAAAGATAAAATTTTTTGGTATGGAATCATTATGATTATTCTGTGTGTGCCTCTGTTCAAAATTTGCTACACTGGGAACTATAACGCTATGGTGTGTTGTTGGAATTGATCTGGCCTTTATTTGTATCCCTAGAGAGAAGAAAGATTGAACGGAGGATAAGGCGGTTGGAAAAGCAACAGCGTGCTTCAACTGGTCAGGCACAGGAAGCAGAGATTGCTGAGCAACTATCTAAATTGAAAGAAGATCTTGAATATGTCAGGGTAAGCTGTGGAATCTTTTGCCTTCTGTCATTGAAGCTCTATTTTGTTATGTTATGAGTGGGATATAAGTTGGGCAGTGTGGTTTTTCTCATTCATTTTTAAGGCTTTGTCTTGATTTAAAGTAGTTCAGAATTTTGGTAGCCAACACAAGCCTAGGGACTACTGATCTTCATGTGGCCTTTTAGAAATAATATATTACTTTAGGTTTATTATGACAAATGGGTTTTCTAGGATGATCTATTTCTATGATTTTAGTTTGATTTATTTCCTTCTGGATTCAGGCCTGTGACTTATGTAAATACCTGTAGTTTTTTTATTTGCATAAGTAGTAACATTTATCTTATCTTTACTAGTTATAGTATGGTATTACAGCCTTTGCAAGCCTTAGCATTCTGAAGAGATAAAAGAAGAAAATGTCGTTTCTCATCGTTGTGTGACAGAATCAACCATAAGATACTACGGTATCTGTAAAAACTAAAAAGTTATGCAATTTGTTTAGGAGTAGTTTATCTTTTCTAAACAGAAAAGAAGCAGGAAGGACGACGAATATTAGTTTTTTTGTTGTTGTTCCTCTGTCACCAATGTAAGGTAACTTTCCGGTTGACTATTAGAGCACTACTGCCTGGAAAGAGATAATGAAAACATGTAATACCCCACTATTGACCTTCAATGCCAAATGACAGTCAAAAGTTTGCCAACTTTCTAGTTTCAAAGTAGTTTAGGACCTTTAGGTACTGTTTGCTTTTTAATTAGGATAGGTAAATGCTTTAGTTCAACGATTCTGTGCTTTGAAGTTGTGTTTTTTCTCATAAGACAATTTTTATTGCATGGGTTAAAGCTTTAGAGTTTTAATTTTGGATACTATGCTGTGTATTGTTTCAAAATTTAATACAATAATGATTTTTTGTTTTGAAGTGATAAAAAAAAGGTTGGATTAAAGTGCTGATAATGTTGGAAGGTGTTTATATAGGTGAAAATGTACAATGGTGAATGAAAAAATTATATAATAATGGTTGATTTAATTTTTGTAGAATGAAAATGAGACTAAAATATGGTTAATTTTCCCTAAGTACTGAACGAGACTGGAGAAAAAAATCAGTTATTTCTAGTTCATTTTTACCGCGGTCGATGCCACACTTCAGTATAGTTGGCTTTACAGTTGCAATCATAGGTACTTTCACTTGACCATTGCATTTTCTGCAATTTCAGTTTCGGTTCTAGCATTTCCACTACCCATTTCATCCCTTCACATCTTGGCCCATTTCGTTTAGTGATCGTCTTGGGCGAATCATTTTCAAGGAATTCATTCGTGCATCCCCTGAGGTGAAGATGTGGGTACTTGGCTTATTATTGGTTGTGATTCATGGGTTGCTATCTGCAATAGAGTATGTTCTTGAAGTGACTGATGGAATTCTATTATTGAAGCTTCATAATTTCAGCTTGATATTTTGTAAAGGTGGACCTCAATGAGCTTCAGAACCAAGGCTGAACTTTGCCAAATTTGTAAGCACCATCAATGTGTCAAATGGGCTTGAAATCCCATGCTACTTGGGACCATAAGTGATGACTCTAGTGCAGTAACATATATCTAAACATGATTCCCATAGTACTTTGCAGGAATTAGGTTTTTGATGACAGTTCTTTTTTCCAGGGTTGAATTCGTGATAGCATAAGGGTAATGTTCTCATACCGAATCTAGTTGTTCAAAATTGATTTGGACGTGTAGCCGACGAACATATGTGGACCCGCATATTAAAATTAAAATTGGACCATTAGATGAAGTGTGGGGGAACTACCCTTATGCTAGCATCTCATTAACTCTTTTCTAGATCATGTTATTATGTTGTTTCTGTTGCATTCGTAGTTGACTCCTCTTTTTATTTGTCTTTTCTGTAAAAATTCTAGTTCTTCCCAAAAACAGAGAAGTATGTTTCCTTGTTCATGGGAGGTGATGAGACTGAAATTGTAGAAAAAAGAAATGGTTTACGCCAGAAAATTAAGGCCAATTTGATTGCTGCTGCAGCTAGTGGGAAGGATCTGGAAGGTACACAATTTTCCTAGCTTGCCAAAGAAAGTTTGCTTATGTTTGTTGTTCGAGTTTTTTGTAAAACCTTAATGTTTCAAATACCTTACTTTCCGGACAAATGTCTTTACATGTCGATGTTGTGAAGTTCGTTGTTTTAAACTTTATATGGTTTTGCTCACATAAATTATCCTAAACCAGTCTTGAAGATGAAAGTTTGTCAGCACTCATAAATAGCTCAATATATTCTTGTTTTCTTATGCTTTCGTTTTGTGCTTGATGCGTGTACTCTTATATTTTTGTTTATACTCGGTAACAGAAACAGGGAGTGAGGATGATGGGCTTTTGGATCCAAGTGATGATGATTTCTTCTTAAATGGGAGCTCTAGTGACGATGCTGATGCAGATGATGAGTGGACAGACAAAAGCACAAGGTATCAGGAGAGTTCGCTGTTTTAGTTCTCAAAACTGAACATTCTCGTTTCTTGAGTGTCAGACTTTGCCAACCTCCTTGTACGCATTCAATGACCTGTATAGAAGTAGAGTCTGGTCTTAAATCCCACAATCTGAAGTGTTTTTGTTTTTGAAGGACCATAAACAAAAAGTTAGATGTGTGTAGTCATATTGTTTTGGTAGATATATGTGATTAAAGCTTGTTTGTTAGACATACTGCAAAACCTTTTCATCAGCTATTCAGTATATGTACGACTACTTATGACTACATGTTCTTAAACTCTTACGAGTTTGAAATGGAAAATCAAAACCTTTTTATTATGACGAAACTGCGGTTAAGCATCAGTAATCCTACACTACCTAATGAACACACTTCATAGTTTCATGTTATATTTTTTGATAGTCCAGCAGTAATACTCTCTTTTGTCTTCAAATGACATCATGAAACTATTTTTGTATTTTCTTCAGGGAGCAAGCCTCAAGTGCCTCCGGTAAAGCAGCATCTGGGATGTCAAGTGATGAAAGAAATCAGGTTGATATTCTGAGTTCTGAGCTTGCGATTCTTAGTTATTCGACTAATCAAATATTTATGTGATGTGTGCAAAAGCCGATACATTTTGTTGAGTGTTTAAAATGCATAAGGGCGTCCCAATCAAAGATTTTACCATTATAGTGCTTGGAAAGCTTGTAACTTTGAGTTGTTATTAATGCAGAGGCAGATCTCTGATCGTGCGCTCATGCCACCGCCAAGGCCATCGAACAAGCCTTTTTCTCGTTCGGTTCATAATAAATCAAGATTTTCTGGATCTTCAGGAAAGAAGCCATCACACCAAAGAGACGAAATATCAACCTCTAGCAACACATCTAGCAGCATCAGCAGGCCGGCCTTCAGAAAACGAGGTGGCCTGGATTCAACAACTGGCAATAGTGGTAACCAAAGCTCCAACTCTGATGCTCGGAAACCTCGCCGAAAGAGAAGGCCCAAGAAAAAAAAGCAACCGGCATCATAGTTTATCGATTACTCGTACATTACAGTTTTAACCTGAAAACACATGTTATTTTATTTTACGCCTAGCCGAATTTTACGGTTGCTGATGGTAGAATATTCGGCTCGCCTTGATTGTTTTGGAAAATTTTCGGGTCTTTTTGTTGTTTCTTGAACTGGTTTTGGACCATATTCGGACAACTATACGAACATTGTAGTGGCGTTCTATGGTTTGAAACTTTGAATTGTTCTATATGTAGGCTCAACTTGAAATTCAAAGATCCATGATTATGTTGTATGATCGATTTAGGCAACAAGTCAATAATAAAATGTTATAAATGAATAAATTTAATCTGAAAATATTTCACTTTAAATTAATTGACCCAAAAAGGTTTTAACTTGAAGCCCAATTGATAAGGAATTGGATTTGGTTGTCTAGCGAAATTAGCCTTGTTGGCGTCAGCGCACCTGGCGCCCATGTCAACATTTTCCTTTTATATATAAAAGATGATATTCAAAACTGCGTGTAAGAAGAAGCTTCACATCGGCGTCCAAAACTCGTCCTTGCACAAAACTCTCCCACGCGTCGTTAGAAGCCCAAAACTTTCCCAATTCATCTCCCGTAAAGGCCTCTGGTGACCCATCCCCCACGCCACTCCATCTCCGGCAACGTCTCCGACTACCCATCTCAGTGGAAAGGACTTTCCGAGGAAACCATCGTGTTCAAGAGGTTGGTTTTGTATAGTGTGTCTTGTTCTCTTCTCACCTGTCTCTCGGCCTAACACTCGAGTTCCATTCGGTAAGGGTTAGCCACGACGCAATATGAAGGTAGGCGGCACTGTCGATACCCAAAGTGATGACGTACACTACTTTTTCCACACACCAAATAAGCTGTTGCTCTGCGTGAACTGATCTGACGCTGTGAGCTGCTTATGGTTTCAGCCTTAGTGTGGAACTGCTGGATGCACGCGAATTGGTCGTGGGTTCCCATGAAGTGTAGCACTATTCCTGTTACCAGCTTAGGCCAAGTACAAGTTATTGTCACTAGCTTAGGTGTGAGCTGGGTTATGTGCGTGCGAGCTGGTTGGGTTGCGAGAGCTGGCCAAGGTAATCTATTTTATAGCTACGAGCTGTTGCTGCCGGATACGTTGTGATCTGTTTTGGGATAACAGGCCGGGTGTGTAATCTGTTGTGGTAGTTCAAGCCGGATGACGTATACCAGTTGGGAGAGAAGGGAGTGTGCTGGTTATGCCTGAATTGGTACCAGCTTGGACCCCTAAGCTGTCGGTGACTATCAGATCACGGGAGACGTAAGTGATATATATATGGATTTTGACTGGGTATACGAAAAACACTCCAACACTTAGGAAATATTTCCTCTCGAGAGCTCAACACCCCGGCCCGTCTTAGAACCCTAGCTATTGTTCACCGTAACCTATTTCTTCCGATTGCTCGTGGTAGACAACTCCGATTGGAACAAGGCTGGTTGCGTTGGACCCCTCTTGCCAAGTTCGTTCTTCCTATACCGCTTTTGAAGGTTTTGGACGGCTATAAGAGTGAACGCGTAGGAGTTGCGATGTGCTATCGGTTCGTATTTCGGCAGATTGGTTCTTTCGATCAGGTAGTGCTTTCGACGGATTTCAGGTCTGTGTCGTCCTGGAGCTTCGTTGTGGAAATTGTCGTACAGAGTCTAAGGTACGAATATGAGCTTATAGTTACAGCTTCGGTGTTAAGCATGAGTACATAGTGTTGCTGCGTGAGCCGTGCCCGTGGCTTAGTTATGTACGTACTGCGTCAAGGTAAGCTGTAAAATCCTCCTAGGCCTATTGGGGCACTGCTGTAACTTTCTGTACGTGCTTGAGTGGTATCACGCATGCTGTAGCATTTATGAGTGGGCTTTGTAGCCGGGCTGCGTGCTTGAGGAGGCTGTAGGCCTCGTTTCCGTGAGCTGTTTTGCCTTGTATACAGTGCCCGTGTGTTATGTGCTAAACTGCAAGGGCTTTTATGCGTGAGCTGTGTAGCCGCGCTATTAGGGATGTATGATGTTGGGTATGTGATTGTGAGATGTATGGTTTAGATGTGTAATGCATGAGGTAGCCTGCGCTGTGCTGTTCTTTCCTTGCATGCAGGATTAGTCTATAACTGTTCTGCTTATTCTATACAGTATTATGTTGCATGTTGTACTTAGTTGCTGGGCTGTTTCCTTTTTCGTTATAGTATGCTGCATGCTGATCTTGTTTCGTAGCATTGCATACACGCATAGCATGTCGAGCTATCTCCTTTGTTGGCCATACATTGTTGTTGAGCCTTCCAGTATTATCCTATTCCGGTCTTGATTTGTGGATCTGTGAGTACCAGGAAGCTTGTTGTTGGATTTAATGAGGACGAGCGACTAGCTACCGTGCTCCTCTGATAGGATCAATATGGCTCGAAATACAGTCCTAGGAGTTCAGAAGGGGGGGATGTTGAATGAACTCCTTGGTATTTTAAATTTTCGAAATCTTTAAAACAATTTTTACAAGCACCCGCTTAACATAAATCCGAGTTACCAGATTTAAGTCTTGGCTAACAATAAATGTGCGGAAATAAGCCGATCAATCAGTGAACAGTTAAAGCAATAAGTAAATGCAGTAATGTAAAAGAGTAGGGCCAAGAATTTGTTTATGGAAGTTCGGATGTCAATTTCCTACGTCTCCCCTTCTTCCTTTTCAGGAAGGTTCCACTAGAAGATTTGATGTTTACAGTCTCTGTAACCACCCAGTCACCGAGCCTCGCTCAAGGTGAACTCCTAGAAACTTCAATCAACAAGCAGACGTAGCTGCTGAATACAACACTGATAATTTTTATCAAACGGCTTTGGATAACACGTTTGTTACAGACTCAAATCGAATAACAACAGTGAAATACAAATGATTTTTGAGTGCTGCTACTGCTATTTAAACAAAATTCTATATTATATATGTTTGCAAATCTTCTGGTTTCTAACACTGAAACTCGATTCACAAAAATGACCCAGAAGATGAAATCTCGAAGGAAATATCTATGAGCGCTTGACTTTGAAAGTTCTTCGAGATTGGATTTCTGGGACTTAGAATATTTTCGATTGAGAGCTTCTTTTTAAATCCCAGATGGTGATGAAGACAGAAATTTTCTGAATGAAGAGAACAATTAGTGAGTGTAAGTCCGAGAGCTTCTTCAATTCAAATTCCATCTATTTATACTCTTCGTCCTCCAACGGTCATAAAGATAGCCTAAGGAAACGAAATCATCGTACAGCTATATGCACTGCTCCACTAAGGTAAATTGCGCTTCGTCAGAGCCAAATTTTCGTTATACCATATTTGTGCAAACATCGTAAAAACGTCCTCTGTATACTGTGTACTATTTACCCAAAATAGTACTGACGTTGTCTCCTGAGAGCTTCTTTTTAAATCCCAGATGGTGATGAAGACAGAAATTTTCTGAATGAAGAGAACAATTAGTGAGTGTAAGTCCGAGAGCTTCTTCAATTCAAATTCCATCTATTTATACTCTTCGTCCTCCAACGGTCATAAAGATAGCCTAAGGAAACGAAATCATCGTACAGCTATATGCACTGCTCCACTAAGGTAAATTGCGCTTCGTCAGAGCCAAATTTTCGTTATACCATATTTGTGCAAACATCGTAAAAACGTCCTCTGTATACTGTGTACTATTTACCCAAAATAGTACTGACGTTGTCTCCTTAATTTCAGGCATATGTACGATTCAATCTTCACCATTGATTCTTTCTAATTAAACATTGATAGCGTTTGAATCGGTTCGTCGTTTGCGCCTGAACATTTTCCCTTAATTGTAAATTGACAAGTGGAAAACATCTGAGTACTTCGTAACAGCTGGTTGTAACGACTGAAAGCTTCAACAACTGAAATTTCCAATAGCTGAATGCTAACCAACGACTGAATACGCTAAGGGACACAACATCTGAATCCTAGCGCTAATCCAAATGCTGTCGTTTCCACATATCCAAACGACGTAATTTTGCTATCTGCTAAGAAATACGCTAACATTCGAATAGTTGCGTCTGATATCGAAGCAACATCTGAATATGTTCACTATTGAAGTAAATACCCAACGTCTGAATATACTTTTGAAAAAGATACCCAACGTCTGAACCAATACTACAATCTGATATCCCTTATAATTTCAACATCTGAAATCTTTACGTCTGAAATAATTCAACCCAATCTCTGACTGGTCGATTCAACATCTGAATAAGCCTGACATCTGAATAAACTATTCTCCAAATACGTAGCTGATAACTTCACCGTCTGATTGTCCAGATGCTATATTTAATTTAGCACTTGTCTTATTTTTTATCACCAAAACTAATAAATTTTATCTTAACAATTTCCCCCTTTTTGGTGATGACAAAACTTAGCAGCCTAAAGACTTATATAGATGAACAAAAAAATATGGCGCAAAGTCTGCTGAAATTCTAAATTTCATTAACTGAAGACTGTACAAAGAATTTGTACAAGAACTGAAGTAACAAATCCTAAAAATCTTTTTCTCCAAAGAGCATCCATTTTGCACTTCTCTTGGGTGGTAGATAAGGACCATATGTTATACCACGAACGGGCGATTCACCACCACTAGATCGTCTCCTCTTTGAAGATCCACTTATGTCGCCTCTACTCCGACTTTCACCTGAACCACTTCTACCTCGGCTACCACTTTCTCTACTGATAGTGCCTCCATCATATCTGGGTGGGTCATCTGCTCTATTACCACTACCATCACTTGGTTTATTTTGGTCATCAGGAGGCGGAGGGCGGCGGCTGCTACTATCTTCCCCCTTTTTGTCATTACCACCCCTATTGATATAATCGACAAGAAAGCCAAGTTGGGTGGAGAGGGTATTGTGATTTTCTTCGGCTTTCGCACGAAAGTCAAGCAATTCGCTCCTAATGGTAGCAACCTGCTCATCCAAGTCTGTTACTTTAGCGATGAGCTCTTTAACCTCCTTCCTACCATCAACAGTATCGAAAGCAGCAGCAGCCACCTGAGTGCTAATCCTCTGTTGAGATTTAACAACATCTAGCGACAGGGAAGTCTTATGGTCATGCATATCTTTGCGAATACTTGTAAGCAATGCCCTGTACGCCCTATCGTGTTCATCAAAACGAGCATTGACCTGCTTCTCAAGGTCTCTGATGTGCAAAAGAAGAATGTCCCTGAGTTTATCAGCATCGTTTCTTCGCCTTATTTGTTCAAACTGAACTTGATCAATAGAAGCGCGCAGTCGAGTGAATGACTCTATGAAATCAGTGGCAACAGCTGGTAGAGAATTCGAAGTAGCAGCTGTATCATTTTCATCAAAACAAATTGAGGAATCATCTGAGGTTGATGAAGAGAAGTGACGCTGGTCTAAAAACATCTGTACACTCTGAGCTTCAAACACTGAACTGGAAACTGACTGAACAGGCGGACTAACAGAAACTGAATTCTTACCTAACTGTACATCTCGCAAAACGGATCTGTCCTCAGCAATAGTTGAAACAAAATGACGGATATCTACTGTACTCAGACCACCAAACAAACAATACCGAGCAAAAACTGTACACAGCTGATACCATCCCCAATGTGATATTGTCGGCCTTCGAGACCCAAAAACTGGAATTGGTTCTACAACAATAATAGCTCTACATAAATTAAGAGAACCAACCGGCAGAAGCTTTCCAGAGAGAAAGAATACCTGTGCTTCGATACAAACATCGGCACACCGCTTCCTCATCACATTAAAGAAATTACTTACCGGAGGAAGAGTGTCCACATAGGAAAGTTAAGGCAAAACCTCATTGCAAATGACTGGCCTGGGCAACGGCTTCCAATAATCAGCGCAAGGTTCAATTACCCAGGAGCCATTAACCAGAATCATGGTCCGTATCCAGCAAGATTAGCGAATATTCGGGTTTGATCGGGCGATTACGGCACCGCGATCATGCTGTCTACCTTCAAACATCTTTGAGCAACACGTCCTGTCCCATGTGAGACCGTGTGCCTGCATCAATATATTCAGCTCTTCGAGCAAAAAGAGATGAAGGTTGGATAACATATCCAGAACCTTGAGATCAGTAGCTGACGAACCTTCACCCGGAACAAAATTTGATTTATAAGCTGTTAGAGTAGATGCCCAACTAGCCAACTTGTGGCGTGTGGGTTTTATAGACTTTTGTACAAACAGTCTTTATATATGATATTCGCATTTACTTATATGGCGTTCTTTACTTTCATTATGTGTGTAATGATTTACAATTGCGTTGAGTAAAGACCTAGAATGCACTAAAGCGTATGTTAGATGTGATAGTGGGTATGACGGCTATCATGAAACACATCTAATAGTCGCTGTGTATTCTGAA
>KQ997641.1:41166-60570 GCA_001598015.1 Dorcoceras hygrometricum | reverse complement strand
ACAATGGTTGTGGGCCCACGGCTAGCTGTATCCCTGAACCATTGAGGGTCACACAAGTACTGGATTCGAGATTCCCGCATGGATACTGAGCTCAATGTGTTGAGCATGAGAAGAGGATTTTGGGGAGTGCGACTTCCTAAAAGTCAACAGGGGTCAAATCGGGATTTCCCGATATTGAAGGGCAAAACGGTCATTTTGCACTGGGGTTCTGAAAAATGGTTTTTCAGATCATAGTGTTCAGTTTCGGAAACTGAGTCGATCGATCCGATATGATCGGCGATCGGAGTTACGATGAAGTCACGGTGATAGGGATGAACCGAATGTTCCTCCGTTGGACCCGGGCCCGTTGGCCGGTCCAATCCTATTACTTGTCTATTTAATATGACTTGATTAGACTTAATCATACACTTGATACACAACATTAAACCCTAACCCTAGACTTGAATCACCGCCCCCTCTCTTCTCCAACCTCACGCCGCGCCGACGCCGCCGCTCGCCGGAAAATTGTTCCGGCCAATCTTGACGAGGAGAATCCATCCACGCCGATCTCGTCAGGCCTTCTGGTGCAGGCTGACGAAGGTATCCCGTCTCCGGTTGTGGACCTGATTGACGTTGTCTACCGCAATCTACCGTGAAGTGCCGGTTTCCTCGAGAAACTGGTCGGAGCCAGGCACGAGTTGCCAGCAAGGTAGTGATCTAAACACCCTATGGTTGTGTTTAGTTGAATTATATTGATCATCTCCCGGTATTGTTTTTGTTCTTCCGCTGCCTCGCCGGGAGGCGTGATCCGGATCCGCCGTGGCTACCCCAACAAAGCTTGCAAGCAGCTCTTGGTTCTATATTGGCTATGAGTACGGCGTATCACCCTCAAACCGATGGCCAATCCGAGAGTACCATTCAGAACTTAGAAGATATGTTGCGAGCTGTAGTGATGTATTTCAGTGTAAGTTGGCAGGTTTCCTTGTCTTTGGTGGAGTTTTCGTACACCAACAGCTACTAAGGGTCTATTGGGATGGGACTGTTTGAAGCGTTGTATGGTAGAAAGTGCAGATCATCGATTTGTTGGGAATACGTTGGAAAAAGTCATCTATCTTTGCCTGAGTTTGTTAGCAGATGAGGGCTCAAGTCGGTCTGATCCGCAAGATAATGAAGGCAGCCCAAGACCGCCAGGCTAGCTATGCGAACAAGAGGCGTAGGCCTTTAAAATTTCAGGTTGCTGATCAAATTTTTTTGAAAGTTTCTCCTTTAGTTATGAGATTTGGACTCAAGGGAAAGCTTACACCTCGATTTATTGGACCTAATGAAGTTTTAGAGAGTATCGGCTCCTTAGCTTATTGTTTGCTACTGCCGCCCAAACTGTCCTCACTGCACGACGTGTTTCACGTGTCTATGCTAAGGAAGTATGAGCCGGATCCTTCTCATGTACTGCAAGATGACGAGGTGGTGCTGGATCAAACCTTGAGTTTTTGAGTATACATCGCATATTTTGGATAGAAAGGAGAAGCAGCTCAATAAGTAGATTAATTGAGTTTAGCATGGATCAGTATAGGCGTGAGCTGATCTGAGTGAAACAGTTTTGAGAAAAACCGCTTCGTGGGGGCATTGTGCTGGTTTTTGATCGTGAGCTATTTGCGGGGAAAGGGAGAGCAACTCGGGGATTATGTTGTATAAGTGTAAGCCATCAGAAGCTGGAACGTAAGCTGGATTCAACTTGGGGATGTTCTGGGTTCCCTGAGCTGAGTATTCAGATCGCGTGTGTTGTGTCATGCTAGTTGTGCCGTGCTAGTTAGTGGAATCAGCTTAGGCATAAGCTGGTAGTAATGTTCTGTGTAGACAAATGTTGTTTGTAGTTTTCAGCTTAGGTGAGAGTTTTTCGTGGTTATCAGATCGCGTGCAAACTATTGTGGTCATCAGGTTTGGCAAGAACTGGTTGGAATACGAGAGCTGACCAGTGCGTGATCTGGTTTGTTGATGCGAGCTGATGCTGCTATGCATGGTGTGGGATGTTTCAGATGGTCAAATCAAGTGTGCGCTGAACTAGCTCTTCTGAGCTGGATGGAGAGCGATCTGCGTACTGATCTGGGTGTGAGCTGAGCTGATATGGAGGTGCTGTGCTGATCTGAGTAGCACTGGGTTGTTGCCTTGTGTATCGCGTGCTGGATGAAGTGCAAGCTGATATGATATCATTGTTCAGTGGTGTTGTGCTTTTCTGATAGTCGTGAGCTGATCTATGGATGCTGAGCTGGTATGTTGTAGCGCATGCTGAACCAGGGTCAGCTTGAGAAGATTTGTGTGTCCTGAGCTATGTTTCAGCTCAGAGGGAGTCAGCTCGGGAGAGATCTGTTGCCCGATCTGGTGGCAGCTCAGAAGAGGCCTGAGTACCCAAGCTGGTATCAACTCAGAGACTGAGCTGATCTGAGGTTACTGTAGATCATATCGGAAGAACTTACTGGGGTATTTATGTAATTTTCCAGCTTATCCTTGTGTGTGGTCGATATAACACAAGTGTTAGATATTTTTGAAACCATTTTTCCACCGTCACCTTCAGAGCTCGAACTGATATCTTCGAACCCTAGGTAATGTTCATGCGAGCTAGTATTTTTCGATTTCTTGAGATTGGTTTATCACATTTGAGCAAGGTTGGTACCATTAGAAACCTCTTTCCAAGGTCGACATTTTGCTACCAATCTTGAGGCCGGAGGTGGACTGAGGAGGAAGGGCGAGGTCATCTTGTGCGTGCCGTTTTTCCCTCATCCCAGCTGAACTACTCATTCATGCTGGTCTGTGTGAGCTGTAAGTTGTAGTTCTTGTTCTTGCATTTGATTTAAGACCAGTATCATTAACTTTAGAGTAGTTTTGTGCTAGATGTTTCAGCCCAGAGCTTGTTAGCTCTCGGTCAGTTTAGTCGTGGTTTCCCGAGTTGTTGTTTGTTTGCTTTGGACGACTTATCGAGTTGTTCTAGCTGTTTATAGGTTGCTGAGTGCATCAGATTCGTTTTCCAGTGCAGCTAGAACTCTTGTGGTTTCTGGCGTGTTCTGTCGTGAGCTATTTGAGGTTTGGTAAGCAGCTTTGAGGTACGGATCGGAATTGGTAACCGAAAGCTTTTGTAGGGTGATTATGTGCTCTATCTGTTTATGTGCTATGTTTCCTGATCTCTTTTTGTTATATGCGCATATGTTGAGCATGTCATAGCATTGAATGCATATGCATAATCATATTGGGCCCTGTGATCTGTTGATAGCCATGATCTTATGCTCTGTTTGAGTTAAGCTCTCGCGAGGTGTTGTTGAGTTACACACTCATGATGGAGTGCACTAAGGACGCAACAAGTCGCTCTCAACCCCTCAGTTGCAGTAGCCTGTATAGATGTGGCGGGGGGTTGCAGGAGACTTGGCATTCTGTGCGGCCGATTGGGTAGCACCCGTCTCCGTGTCGACGATGAGCCACATCCGTTTTCCATTGAGCATGCCCGGATAGCAGCAGAATCCCCGATGATGTTGCCACTGGTTGTTGTTGACCGTTCATTCGGCTTTTGGTTTGACTTTGCTACCAGACATGCATTTTCATAGCACGTTGCATATATCATACATACTATGCTTGTTGTATTATTGTGTTCTCCGTACTGGGGTTTGACCCCTTGTCCCTCCGGGGATGTTGTGTTGTTCTCCCTACTAGGGTATTTCTGTAATTTTCCCGGCTTATTCTTATGTGTGGTCGATATAACACAAGTGTTAGATATTTTTTAAACCATTTTTCCATCGTCACCTTCAGAGCTCGAAATAATATCTTCGAACCCTAGGTAATGTTTGCGATCTAGTATTTTCCGATTTCTTGATATTAGTTTCTCAGATTTGAGCAAGTTTGGTACCATTAGAAACCTCTTTCCGAGCACGACATTTTCCTACCAATCTTGAGGCCGGAGATGGCCAGAGGAGGAAGCGGGAGGTCATATTGTGCGTGTTGTTTTTCCTTTCTCCCAGCTGAACTGCTCATTCGTGTTGGTCCATGTGAGCTGTAAGTTGTAGTTCTTATTCTTGGCTTTGATTAAGACCAGAATTGTTAATTTGGAGTAGTTTTGTGCTAGATGTTTCAGCCCAGAGATTGTTAGCTCTCGATCAGTTTAGGCGTGGTTTCTCGAGTTGTAGTGTTGTTGTTTTGGGCAAGTTATCGAGTTGTTCTAGCTTTTTATAGGTTGTTGAGTGCATCGGATTCGTTTTTAGGCTTCCAGTGCAGCTAGAACACTTGTGGTTTCTGGCGTGTTCTGTCGTGAGCTATTTGAGGTTTGGTAAGCAGCTTTGAGGTACGGATCGGAATTGGTAACCGAAAGCTTTTGTAGGGTGATTATGTGCTCTATCTGTTTATGTGCTATGTTGCCTGATCTGTTTTAGTTATCTGCGCATATGTTGAGCATTTCATAGTACTGAATGCATCTGCATTATCATATTGGGCCCTGTGATATGTTGATAGCCGTGATCTGATGCCATGTTTGAGTTCAGCTCTCGCGAGGTGGTGTTGAGTTACACACTCACGATGGAGTGCACTGAGGACGTAACAAATCGCTCTCGCCCCTCAGTTGCAGTGACCTGTATAGATGGTGGCGGGTGGTTGCATTACACTTGGCATTTTGTGCGGCCGATTGGGTAGCACTAGAATCCCCGATGAAGTTGCCACAGATTTTTGTTGACCGTTTGTTCGGTTTCCGGTTTGGTTTTGCTAGCGGACATGCATTTTCATAGCACGTTGCATATATCATACATACTATATTGTATTCTCCGTACTGGGGTTTGATCTCTTGTCCCTTCGGGGCTATTTATTTGCCATTCATGTTACCTAGCTACTTCAGTTGGCTTAGGTGGTGTGTCAGCTAATGGATCCCCGAGGGGTCATCGAGTATCCCAGATATATATATCTGTATATTATACATCGAGTCGGTAGCCGAAGGATGCCCCATGTAGTTGCTGTTGTTTAGGTTCGATGTTTATATGTTGGGATACTTTGTTTGCATTGGATGTTTTTGCGATGTGTTATGTATGGCTTGCTCCAAGCTGAGCCTCTACCGTCGGTTATCGGAGAGGATAAGGTTAGAGTGAACAGTGTCGAGTGTTTCACGATGGGGATACCGACTCAGGCTCTCAAGAGAAACGAGATATCTAAGTTTGGGAAAATGACTTAACACTTGGTCAAAGTCTAAGTATATAACTTAAGTTCTCCTGATCTGATCTACAATAACTATCGATCAACTCAGGCCTCTAAGCTGATATAAGCTTGGGACATCCAGTACTACTCCAAGCTAAATCTCCATTCAGTTCTACCAAATCGACACGCTACAAAGAGAACGCATGACAAAACATCATCTCAGCGTCAACAGAACAGCACGGAGCCCTCGGATCAGATTACCGCTTCTCAAACAGCACGGGCAATATCAGCACGCTTCCCTCTCCAGCCGAGGCTTCATATCGGCTCGCATTAATTGAACCAGTATGCGCTACTCAACAGTACAGTATTACCGATCAGCTCCACTTGCACCAGACCAGCTCAGCTCGCACCAGATCAGCACAACTCTTAGCCTAGAGCATCTTGATCTCAGGTCAGCACGCCCAATCATCTCGGAATTGTTCCATCATATCAACACGCTTCAACAGATCAGCTCAGGCGAACTGTCCAGCTCGCGTTCGATCTGATTCTTCTAAACTGATTAATACGATTAATTAATCCGAACTGATCTTCCAAGCCTCACATTAATGTTTCATCAAAATTACAGACTTGGAGATAAAAACCCAAGATATTATGATAAATTATTGGTGAGTTTTCAATTAAAGAGAAGTAATATTAGTTAAATAACACCTAAAATTGAATTTAGAGAACATTCCAATGACTTGATTGGTACAATCTGGTGACATGTTCGGAGAAAAAAATCGATGAATATGTTACTAACTACTATGACATGTCATCTAATTATATCCCTCCAAATTGAAATTGTTTTCCTAACTTGTTGTCATAAATCTTTTGCGATTTAATCGTCCTTTTACCTTTTTTTAAAATCATACGATTACTAAGTTCTCAAAAATGTCTTTCATTCTCCAATTGCCACGTATATCATTACGTCTTTTCATCGTTCACATATATTTTAAAAATTATTGTAATCTATTTTATTCTTTACGCTATCATATTTTTCCTTGACATTCCTTTAAGCTTTCAGCACTCAATTCATTTAATTTGTTCATAGATCTATCCATGCATTTACATTATCAAATGACCTCTTGTTAGGATCGAAAACAAGCTCGGGAGTTCAGTGGGGGGGGGGGTGAATGAACTTCTTTGCTAATATTTGTTTTAAAAACTTGTTTCAAAAGATTTTACTGCTCGACACAAACCTCCAGCCGAGTTATCAGCTTAAAGGGTTCTCAGTGGTTGCTGTTTGTCTCGTGTAATTAAATAATTTTATGCAGAAAGAACACGATAACAGTGAAAAATTTAGACAAATGCGAGAAAGTAAAAGATACGGAGTCGAGAGTTTTTTTCTGGAAGTTCGGAGCAATATCTCATACGTGTCCCTTCTTCCTCAATGGGAAGGATATACACTGGAAGATTTGATTTATACAACCTTTTGTACGAACCCGATCCCGCAGCTATGAGAACTCCTAGCACTCAACCACGAACACAGACCCACGATCTGGTTCGAAAATACAATGAAACAGCACTGAGCTGGTTGTGCTACTCTATCACTCTACACTCTCTGTTTATGATATAAAATAAATGCTCGACACTACAGAGTGTGTGTTTTGAAGATTATGTGACACAAGAATTGAATAAATCTATCTGTGTGTGTCACTTGCTGTGAGCTAGTTCAAGATGAACTTCGGTTTTGCTTGTGAAGGCTAGTCAGCTCGTAAGTTCGATTGTTGTTCAGATGTGTGTCGTTATGATTCATAACCCTTCACAGCTGCTCTTCTCTTCTATTTATACCCTTTGAATACAACGGTAATAAATGTAGCCAGTAGACACATTTAATGTATCCAAATTGAATTTTCTGTGACGTTTTAAATGCTTGTGCGATGAAAGTACAGCTCCATTAAATGCATTGCCCTCTTTAGAAACTCTGCTTCGTCCATATCTGGTGTCTTTGGTCTGTTTGATCTCTTTTATTTTCATCACCAAAACTTCCGAAATTTACTCCAACAATTTCTCCCTTTTTGGTTATGATAAAACTTTGGTCGTAAAAAGAGATATATATTAACCATTGAACAATTAAAAATGCAACTATACACAAACAACTTGGTCCGATGCGAAGAACTACTAAGTCCGTTATTTCACAAAACTTTTCTCAAAACCATCTTCTCCTTTTATATCTGCTGCTTTGTGAGACCCAAAAGTTTAATAAGATTACTTGAGTTAATTAATCGGGTTAACATAGACCAGCTTTGGGTTTGAGCAGATCTGGGATGAATCATCTTTGAGTTGGTCTTCTTGGCGAAGTTATCGGGTTTGTATAAGTCTTGGAATCAGCCTTGGATCAATTCAGATTTCAGTGAAATCTGACTAGATGTGAGTGTTAGCCATCATTGAGTAATCGCGTTCAGCAGTAGTGGTGGAATCTGTTGACGCTAGGAAGAGGTGAGTATGCTAGCGTGTTTCTGTAGCAAGTAGCTAAACTACGTCGTTTGGATTAGTTGGAACGACAGCGTTTTGGTTTAGCAAGCTAGATTCAGATTTGAGGTATTGGTCTTCAGATTTCGATAGGATCTGGGTGTTGTGATGCTGGTTAGCATTTCAGCTTTGAGTAGCGGGTGACGTGTCTAGATGCGACAGTAGATGCGGTGCGAAATCATTTGAGTAAGTCGAGACCTGTTTGCTGTAGAGAGATCTGTTGTGATATTCGGATCTGAGTGGGAAATCAGCTTTGTACCTTAAGTTGTCATCTGGTTAGCATTTCAGCTTTGAGTAGCGGGTGACGTGTCTAGATGCGACAGTAGATGCGGTGCGACATCGTTTGAGTAGTCGAGACCTGTTTGCTGTAGAGAGATCTGTTGTGATATTCGGATCTGAGTGGGAAATCAGATTTGTACCTTAAGTTGTTAGTGGGATCTGTTCAGCAGACATGAGCATATTTGAGTTATATAAGTGAGGACTTTGCCTTCGTCCATTATTGTTTCCCCGACACTTAGAATATTTCCCGTGAGCAAACTATGTCGCGATACCCTAGCTACTGTTCACCGAACCTTATATTCTCCGATTACCGATGATAGATAGCTCCGATTGAAGTAAGAGTGGTAGCGCTGGACTCCTCTTGCTAAGACGCTTCATTTGGTACTACTTCTGGAAGCTTGCTTGAAGCTGGATAGGTGTGCGAAGACATCTCCCTTGTGTAGTCTGTTAGCATAAGCGTCGGATTTTGCCTGCCGTTGAGGTAGCTCGTTGGGTAAGTGTTAAAGATCCTACCTTGTGCTTTGTTTAGAGCCTTCTGTTGTGTTAGAAGGGTAGGACAGACTTGGGTTGATCTTGTAGCTCCCAATTCGTGGTTTCTGTGTTACTTTCCCTGAGTTAGTATCTGTATTTGGCTTAGCAGGTGTAAGAACTGTGTTTCTCGGGACCCCGTTGTAGTAATTGTAGCACAGAAATTCTTGAGGTACGGATGTGAGCTTGTTTTACAGCTTTGGGTTGAGCATGGGTGATTATGCTTGCTGCTGTGTATGCATTGCATTGCTGTATATGTTCTGTGTGAACATTTTATTGTTGCATACACGCATTTATCATATTGAGCTCAGATCTGTTGTATCCGTGCCTTTTGTGCCTTGTTGTCTTGATCTGTGTGTACCAAGATGCTGTTAGAGGCCGAGCGGGTAACTCTCATACCTCATCTCCCTGCTGGGATCTATTAGCCACTATGAGCGGGTGGGTAGCTCCCACATCTCATGAGTTGGGCAACAGCGGGTTGAGCTATGTTTTGCATCTGGTCCGTGTGCTGAGACGAGTGGGTAGCTCCCGTATACTCACACACCCCGTGGCCACTGTTTCTCAGTTGATTCGTTTCTGTTGTGGAGCAGTTCCTTGAGATTCTTTGGCTCCCTGCTGTCGGTTGTAGCCTTTTCTCATGCATAGCATTACTGGTGTTTGACCCCAATGTCCCTCTGGGGCTTGGTTTGTTTGTTTGACTGTTTTTTGTCCAGGTTACCATGGTTACTCAGCTGGTCGTGTAGTTGACCCAGCTGGTGGTGCCCCAGGAGGTGGTTAGAGTGTCCCAGTTAGCGTATAGCATATATGTATAAGCATTGTTTGCCGGGAAGTGCCCTGTGCTTTATTGTATTCTAGTTGCATTCTGTAGTGCTTGTATCTGTTAAATGTTGTACTGTTGTACTGAGTGATTGTAAACTGGGTGAGTATTGTTGTATTTTAAATTATGTAATCTTTCAGTCAGGCCAAAAGCGAAAATTTTAACCATTATTTTATTGCTTCCGCTAGTGTTTGCGTGGTTTAACTCTGTGTTTGTGCACGAGGCCTGACATTTTTGGTATCAGAGTTTAAGCTGGGATAAGCTCGATTTCTTTTGATCACACTTGAGTCTAGGCACAGTGTTGCTTGTTGCATGTGCATGACTATGTGATTTACTTGTTCTGTGTTATATTTCTTGCTGTGTGATCTTACCCTCTTAGTATCTTCCTAGATGCCCCCTAGACGTAGGGGTAGAGGTAGAGGTCAGTTTCAGCAAGAATCCGAGGGTCAGAACGACGAGGATTAGTGTAGTATTCTTAGTTTTAGACGTACCAGACATGTCGAGGATGAGGTTGATGAGCTGGCAGCCCGGGTGGACGACATGGAACTTGTGATGGCGAGGTTTCAGCGTATGAATCCTTAGACGTTTAGTGGTGATGAATCTAGTTCCAATGTGGAGTCCTGGTTGTAGCATATTACCGGGTTGTTCGATCGTGTCAGGTATGATGCTGAGCGTAGGCTGAGTTTAGCTACGTTTCAGTTGAGGAGGAATGTGGAGCGTTGGTGGAGAGACGCTTCGAGGACTCTTGAGGAGACTGAAGTAGGGATCTCGTGGAACAGCTTTTGTACTGCTTTTCGTCATGAGTATCTTCCGGTATCCTTTGTGAACGCTAGGGAGCGTGAATTTGATAACTTGGTTCAGGGATCTTTGTCCGTGGGAGAGTATGCCCGGTGGTTTTCTTCTCTTCTTGCGAATGTCCGCATGTTTCTGGCCAAGAGAGGGCAAAGAGGAACAAGTTCTTGGAAGGGTTGAATGAAGAGTTGTATGCGTTGGTGCTGGCGAGTTCACCGGCTAGTTATGCGGAAATGGTGGACAGGGCTATTGACATTGAGGAGGGACTACAGAACCGTAGGTCACGTGTTAGGCCGCAGGTAGTGCAAGGTAACCGTCCCATGGTTTTGGGTGCAACCTTCCACGTCTGTGCAGTCATCTCAGCCACCCCAGCAGCAGGTAGCTCAACAGTCTGGACATCAGAGGTTTAGACCTCGTGGCCGTCAGTTTAAGAAGAAGTCTGGTTCTAGTTCTTCTGGCTCGGGTAGTTCTGATTTACTTGTTCTGTGTTATATTTCTTGCTGTGTGATCTTACCCTCTTAGTATCTTCCTAGATGCCCCCTAGACGTAGGGGTAGAGGTAGAGGTCAGTTTCAGCAAGAATCCGAGGGTCAGAACGACGAGGATCAGTGTAATATTCTTAGTTTTAGACGTACCAGACATGTCGAGGATGAGGTTGATGAGCTGGCAGCCCGGGTGGACGACATGGAACTTGTGATGGCGAGGTTTCAGCGTATGAATCCTCAGACGTTTAGTGGTGATGAATCTAGTTCCAATGTGGAGTCCTGGTTGTAGCATATTACCGGGTTGTTCAATCGTGTCAGGTATGATGCTGAGCGTAGGCTGAGTCTAGCTACGTTTCAGTTGAGGAGGAATGTGGAGCGTTGGTGGATAGATGCTTCGAGGACTCTTGAGGAGACTGGAGTAGGGATCTCGTGGAACAGCTTTTGTACTGCTTTTCGTCAGGAGTATCTTCCGGTATCCTTTGTGAACGCTAGGGAGCGTGAATTTGATAACTTGGTTCAGGGATCTTTGTCCGTGGGAGAGTATGCCCGGTGGTTTTCTTCTCTTCTTGCGTATGTCCGCATGTTTCTGGCCAAGAGAGGGCAAATAGGAACAAGTTCTTGGAAGGGTTGAATGAAGAGTTGTATGCGTTGGTGCTGGCGAGTTCACCGGCTTGTTATGCGGAAACGGTGGACAGGGCTATTGACATTGAGGAGGGACTACAGAACCGTAGGTCATGTGTTAGGCCGCAGGTAGTGCAAGGTAACCGTCCCATGGTTTCGGGTGCAACCTTCCACGTCTGTGCAGTCATCTCAGCCACCCCAGCAGCAGGTAGCTCAACAGTCTGGACATAAGAGGTTTAGACCTCGTGGCCGTCAGTTTAAGAAGAAGTCTGGTTCTAGTTCTTCTGGCTCGGGTAGTTCGAGCAGTGGCAGTAGCTCCAAGGTCGAGTATTGTGGGTAGTGTGGAGGAAAGCAACCTACAACACAGTGTGTAGGTGTGCAGGGTTCGTGTAACGTCTGTGGTCAATATGGGCACTTTGCGAGAGTGTGTCCTTTGTCTGGATCTCAGCATACCGCCGCTCCACCACAGGGTCGAGGTGGATCGTCTAGAGGTCGTTCTTCTTTTCCGATTCAGCAGCAAAGGTTAGGGGAGACGCAGTTCAGGCCGTTCCAGCATCCTGGTCCTTCGCGGTTTGGACAGTCTTCCCACGCTCAGTTTTCAGGACCGCAGTTTTCCCAAGTGAATGCCATGACTAGGGATCAAGCGGAGGGCACGCCAACGGGAGTGATACTTTGTTTTTTATTTTCCTGCGCGTGTGTTATATGATACAGGAGCATCACATTCGTTTATTGCTGATGCATTTGTGGTTGAGCATGGTTTGCATACCACATCTTTGTGTGATGTTGTGTCTGTTGCGACTTCTTCCGGCGCGAGCCTGTACTCCCAGGAGATTTTGTTGAATGGTATTCTTAGGTTGGTGAGAATGTGTTGTTAGCAAATCTGATCAGACTTGTGATGTGGGATTTCGATTGCATAGTGGGAATGGATGTGTTGTCTGGTTATAGAGCCACCGTGGATTGTTTCCATGGAGTTGTACGCTTTAGGCCTCAGTCTGGAGAGAAGTGGGACTTCTATGGCCTAGATTCCCGATCGAAGATTCCTTTAGTCTCTGTGTTTAGCCCGTTGTCATTGGAGAGCGTAGGTTTTATGATCTATGCTTTGGATGCATCTTTTTCTCGTATGTGGAGCTTAGTGACCCGGTCGCTCGTGATTTCCTCGATGTGTTTGAGGAGATTCCTGGTTTTCCTTCGAGAAGGGAGATTGACTTCAGCATTGAGTTTGTACCTGGTACAGCTCCGGTCTCACGAGCCTCATATCGTTTAGCGCCTGATGATTTGTTTGATCAGCTTCAGGGTTCGGCTGTGTTTTCTAAGATTGATCTGCGTTCGGGGTACCATCAGTTGCGCATTCGAGAGCAAGATGTTGCGAAGACTGAGTTTCATACAAGGTACGGGCATTATGAGTTTCTAGTTATGCCGTTTGGATTGACGAATGCCCCCGCGGTTTTCATGGACTTGATGAACCGAGTCTTTAGAGAGTTCATCGATCAGTTTGTGATTGTGTTTATCGATGACATTTTGGTGTACTCTAAGACTCTGATGTAGCACAAAGAGCATTTGAAGATGGTCCTTCAGACGCTTCGAGACTCGCAGCTGTATGCCAAGTTTTATAAGTGCGAGTTTTGGTTAGATAGAGTTGTGTTTCTGGGTCATGTTGTTTCAGCTGCAGGTATTCTGTGGATCCAAGTAAAGTTGAGGCGGTTATTAACTGGGAGCGTCCCAAGAATGTCGCTGAGATTCATAGTTTCTTGGGTTTGGCTGGCTATTATAGGCGTTTTATTGAGGGATTCTCTAGTATAGCTAAGCCAATGACGCAGTTGACTCAGAAAGCCAAGAAGTTTGTTTGGACTGAGCAGTGTGAGAACAGTTTTCTGTTGCTCAAAGAGAAGCTAACTTCTGCGCCTGTGTTAGCTCTGTCGTGTGGTTCTGGTGGTTTTGTGGTTTGTGCAGATGCTTCCTTGAATGGATTGGGTTGTGTGTTGATGCAGAATGGTCGAGTCATTGCATATGCTTCTCGACAATTGAAATCGCATGAGACTCGTTACCCAGTTCATGATTTGGAGTTGGCAGCAGTGGTTTTTGCCCTGAAGATTTGGCGCCACTATCTATATGGCGAGCAGTTTGTGGTGTATTCAGACCACAAGAGCCTTCAGTATCTGTTTTCTCAGTCAGATTTGAACATGAGACAGCGTAGATGGATGGAGCTGCTTAAAGATTTCGATTGTGAGATCAAATATCAGCCTGGGAAAGTGAATGTAGTTGCTGACGCATTGAGCAGAAAGGCTCAAGTAGTGATGCTGGCTTCGTTGCAGATTTCGAAGGTCCATGAGAATCTAAGCACTACTGGTTGGCGATTTTACCCAGGTGAGGATTATGTTGTGGTGTCTTCTTTTCAAGTTGAGCCACAGATTGTTGCTAGTATTAAGGCATCTCATAGGACTGATCCATCTATCCATGAGTTGAAGCTGAAGGTGAGAGCTGGTCAGTTAGAGGACTACTCTGTCTCGTCTGATGGTTGTTTGAGATTTCGTGGTATTAAGGCATCTCATAGGACTGATCCATCTATCCATGAGTTGAAGCTGAAGGTGAGAGCTGGTCAGTTAGAGGACTACTCTGTCTCGTCTGATGGTTGTTTGAGATTTCGTGGCAGGTTGGTTGTGCCAAAACTGATAGATTTTAAGGAGGAGATCTTGAGAGAAGCGCACTATAGTAGACACAGTGTTCATCCTGGAGTGAGGAAGATGTATTATGCCTTGAAGCAGCATTACTAGTGGGCAGGTTTGAAGAGTGATGTTGTAGATTTTGTAGCCCGTTGTCTGAATGGTCAGCAAGTCATGGCTGAGAGGATGAGACCTGGTGGTCTATTGCAGAGTTTGGAGATTCCCCAATGGAATTGGGAGCACATAGCAATGGATTTTGTGACGCATTTGCCTCGTTCCAGTAGATGATGCGATGTTGTGTGGGTTATGATAGACAGATTTTCAAAGTCTGCTCACTTCATTCCCTATAGTATGACCTATTCTTTGGAGAAGATGGCAAAGCTGTACATAGATTTCGTGGTAAGATTGCATGGTGTGCCTGTTTCTATCGTTTCAGATCGTGATCCGAGGTTTACTTCCAGGTTTTGGAAGAGTTTGCAAACAGCTTTGGGTACTAGATTGGCGATGAGTACAACGTATCATCCCCAGACAGATGGCCAATCTGAGAGAACTATCCAGATTTTAGAGGATATGTTAAGAGCTGTTGTGATGGATTTTAGTGGTAGCTGGCAAGATTCGTTGTCTTTGGTTGAGTTTTCCTACAACAACAGCTATCAGGTCACGAATGGTATGGCACCATTTGAAGCTTTGTATGGTAGGAAGTGCAGATCACGTATACGTTGGGAAGAAGTGGGGGAGAAGCAGTTATCTTCTCCATAATTTGTGCAGCTGATGAGAGATCAAGTAGATCTGATTCGCCAGCGAATGAAAGCTGCACAAGATCTCCAAGCCAGTTATGCGAATAAGAGGCGTAGGCCTTTAGAGTTCCAGGTTGGTGATCTGGTTTTCCTGAAAGTTTCTCCTTTTTGCAGTGTTATGAGATTTGGTCTCAAGGGAAAGTTAGCTCCTCGTTATGTTGGTCCTTATGAGATTGCTGAGAGAATTGGTCCATTGGCTTATCGGCTGTTGTTACCGCCAGATTTGTCTTCCTTACATGATGTGTTTCATGTGTCGATGCTGAGAAAGTATGAGCCAGATCCGTCGCATGTATTGAGAACTGACGAGGTGGAGATAGATCGGACTTTAAGTAATGTGGAATATCCCTTGCAGATCTTGGATAGAAAAGAGAAACAGTTGAGGAATAAGACCATTCCTCTGGTGATGGTCCAGTGGAGCAAGCATGGAAGAGAAGAGGCTACGTGGGAACTGGAAGAGAAGATGCAGCGTGAGTGGCCGCATCTGTTTGAGTAAGCGCTGTATCAGATTTCAGTAGTTGATTCCTTGTTATTTCCCAGTATATGTTTGCTTATGTTCGTTTCCCCGGTTATCTTGAACTCTTGATCTAGAGCTGTTTGATTTCGAGGACGAATCCTGTTTTAGTGGGGGAGAGATGTGAGACCCAAAAGTTTAATAAGATTAATTGAGTTAATTAATCGGGTTAACATAGATACAGACTTGGGTTTGAAAAGATTTGGGATGAATCAGCTTTGAGTTGGTATGCTTGGAGAAGTTATCGAGTTTGTATAAGTCTTGGAATCAGCCTTGGATCAATTCAGATTTCAGTGGAATCTGACCAGATGTGAGTGTTAGCCATCACTGAGTAATCGCGTTCTGCAGTGGTGGTGGAATCTGTTGACGCTAGGCAGAGGTGAGTACGCTAGCGTGTTTCTGTAGCGAGTAGCTAAACTACGTCGTTTGGATTAGTTGGAACGTCAGCGTTTTGGTTTAGCGAGCGAGATTCAGATTTGAGGTATTGGTCTTCAGATTTCGATAGGATCTGGGTGTTGTGATGCTGGTTAGCATTTCAGCTTTGAGTAGCGGGTGATGTGTCTAGATGCGACAGTAGATGCGGTGCGACGTCATTTGAGTAAGTCGAGACCTGTTTGCTGTAGAGAGATCTGTTGTGAAATTCGGATCTGAGTGGGAAATCAGCTTTGTACCTTAAGTTGTCGGTGGGATCTGTTCAGCAGACATGAGCAGATTTGAGTTATATAAGTGAGGACTTTTCCTTCGTCTATTATTGTTTCCCCGACACTTAGAATATTTCCCGTGAGAAAACTCTGTCGCGATACCCAAGCTACTGTTCATCGAACCTTATCTTCTCCGATTACCGACAGTAGATAGCTGCGATAGAAGTAAGAGTGGTAGCGCTGGACTCCTCTTGCTAAGACGCTTCGGTGTGCTGCTATGTATGCTTCTGTGCTGTTATTTCTTGCTTCTGCTGTGTTGTTTATTGCAAGCTGTTACATTGCATACATGCATTATTCATGTTGAGCAGATCTTGTTTAGCCGTGTCTTGTTGTATTGATCTGTACGTACCAGGATACTTGTTTTGGAGGCCTAGCGGGTAACTCTGGTCACCCTCATCTCCCTGCTGGGATCTGTTAGCAACTATGAGCGGAGTGGGTAGCTCCCACATCTCATGAGTTGGGAAACACCAGGTTGAGCTGTGTTCTGCATCTGGTGCCGTGTGCTGAGACGAGTTGGGAGCTCCCATATACTCACACACCCTGTGGCCACTGTTGCTCAGTTGAATTCTTTTCTGTTGTGGAGCAGTTCCTTGAGATTCTTTGGCTCCCTGCTGTCGGTTGTAGCCTTGTTCTCATTCATAGAATTTGCATATTATCTGTTGCTTTCCATTTTTTGTTTTATATTGCTCTCCGTACTGGGGTTTGACCCCAATGTCCCTCTGGGGCTTGGTTTGTTTGTTTGCCTGTTTGTTATCCAGGTTACCATGGTTACTCAGCTGGTCGTGGAGTTGACCTAGCTGGTGGTACCCTAGGAGGTGGTTAGAGTGTCCCAGTTAGCGTATAGCATATATGTATAAGCACTGTTAGCCGGGGAGTGCCCCGTGCTTTATTGTATTCTAGTTGCATTCTGTAGTGCTTGTATCTATTAAATGCTGTACTGTTGTACTGAGTTATTGTAAACTGGGATATTTTGAGTATTGTTGTATTTTAAATTATGTAATCTTTCAGTCAGGCCAAAAGCGAAAATTTTAACCACTATTTTATTGCTTCCGCTAGTGTTTGCGTGGTTTAACTCTGTGTTTGTGCACGAGGCCTGACATGCATCCTTCACCCCTTTTATAGGTTGGTCCTTTACCCCTGGTACTGCTTGGACCTTCCCCCTATCTACTCGATCCTTGTACTCCTTCAAACCCACGGCTTTTTCCTCCTTCCCCCTTTTTGGCATCACCAGTCTCCTTAAGGTCATTAACCAATTCTGCCAGCTGTAATTTAACAAAATCAATATCACTGGCAAGCTGGTACTGATGCTCGGCAAGTTGACACACAAGGCTAGTTTCCAATGATGTCTGGGAAGAAGTAACATTTGCAGCCATCGTATCCATCTGTCATAAAATGTGCGCTTATAAATACCAAAGTCGTGCTTCATAAATTCTGAATATTTAGTAATTCCTAAACTTTGTAATCTAGAGATCCAACTCTGAAATCCATGGATTTTACCCTTGAATCAATAGATTGTAAATTTGAATCCATAGAAGTCATCCGTGAATCCAGTGAGACAACAACTTTTTCCACCTCTTCGAGCTTAATGTTAGCATGAAGAGTGGCTGGGGAATGGATACAAAAACCTGCTGTGAACAATCATGGGAAGATCTTCATTATTTTCTGAATCCAAAAAATCTATCGTCACTTCTCTGTTTTCTGTTTATGCAACCATCTGCAAGTTAGATGGACTCGACCCTGATGGTCCGCGTTATTTGTCTTTGAAATGGGATTCGGACATAGATTATTTCATGATCCTCATTGTGGATGGGAAGACTGTCATAAGAAGTAGGACTCTCATTCGAGCTCGGATTGGAATCGGGATAGAAACGTATATTTGCACTCTGGCTACTGTGCATGGAGAGATGAGAAGCAGAAGATCTGGAACCACGTCTTTAACTAGAGTGAGCAGGACTGTTTTGAGGCTGATCCTCTGCCTCAGGAGCCGGTTGCTCAAGAACCTATCCTCCACTCGTAGTATTCAAATTCTCATGCACTATATCCTCTACCAGCTCAACAATCTGGTCAACCATCTCAATCTGTTAGTCCGGCTGATCTGCCTTCCTTTCCGCTGCCTGCTCTTGTTCATCCTGAGTGGAAAACTCGAGAGCATGAATCCGTGGCTGTGCTGATGGAGAAAAAGTGATCTGTAGAGTGTCTGTACTGACAACATCGCCTGCTATTGAAGCTTCCGAAGCGACAATAGGTAGACCAGCTGGTATTCACAGATCTCTGTGTTGCCTTTGATTTCTCTAAGTTCCTTACTGAGAAATCAAATGCACATATAGTCATAGTTTACAGAAGGCTCAATCGGCTTGAAAATTTGCCAAGTGCTCATCTACGCGCTTCTGTACCTCCATATCATAGATCTTGTATAATATGAGTGATCGTCGCTCAAAGAATTTAGAGACACGCTCCGTCTCCCCCGAACACAACAACTGCTCTTCAATTTGAGCCAAGCTCTCAAAAGATCAAACGTCTTTGATCCATACTGCTGTGCGGAAATGTACCCATTCATCAAAGGAAACCATTCTTTCAAATACATAGTCCCACGTGGATTTTAGCACCAACTGACAGTGCTCTTCAACTGGGTAGGTTTGGCAAAAACAACTTGCGGCGGGATCTATCTTGGGCAGGAAATGCGTCACCCAATTTATCTCCCGGCTTTGTACAGGGGTAAAGATACCTGTTCTAGTGAACGTCAAGGACGCCTGGGCTGGTTGCTCAGGTCCAGATCTTACTACAATCTCCCCTTCGTTGGTAGTTGTGTCCTTCTTACTCTGGTTACTGCTCTTGTCTTTCTCAGTTCCGTCAACCTTTTCCACCCAGCCTTCAATCTCATAAGTTGTCCCTTCGGGACAGCCATCATAAGATGTTGCTTGCTCTCCCTGAGCAACAATAGACTGTTGGATGGCCACGGCAGATCCGGATCATGCCTCCCGACGAGGCAGCGGAAGAACAAAAACAATGCCGGGAGACGATCAATACAGTTCAAAACAATAAACAAATCTATGACATTCATAGGGCATTTAGATCACTACCTTGCTGGCAACTCATGCCTGGCTCCGACCAGTTTCTCGAGGAAACCGGCACTTCACGGTAGACTGCGGTAGATAACGTCAATCAGGTCCACGACCGGAGACGGGATTCCTTCGTCAGCCTGCACTAATGGCGTGACGAGATCGGCGCGGACGGATTCTCCTCGTCAAGATTGGCCGGAACAATTTGCGGCGAAGAGAGGCGGCGGCGACGGCGGCTTTTGGAGAGGAGGGAGGGCGGCGCACACTTAGGGTTAGGGTTGTGTTGTGATTGAGTTGTGTTTTGATTAAGTCTTAAGTCTATATTAAATAGACTTAGTGATGGATTTGGATCGGCCCCAACGGGCCCGGGTCCAACAGATGAACATTCCGTTCATCTCCATCACCGAGACTTCATCGTAACTCCGATCGCCGATCAGATCGGACCGATTGACTCAGTTTCCAAAACTGAATACTATGATCTGAAAAACCATTTTTCAGAACCCCAGTG
>KQ997641.1:1773-11895 GCA_001598015.1 Dorcoceras hygrometricum | reverse complement strand
TAGAGATCCAATCATCCCACGATACATTGTTACCTCAACGGTAGTTCCTGATTCATCTTTATCCGGTTTAATTGAAGCACTCATTGGAGTAGCCACTGATGAACACTTTTCCATTCCGAACTTCTTAAGAATCTCCTTGGTATACTTCACTTGATGATGAAGATCCCATCCTCAAGCTGTTTTATTTGTAAGCCTAGGAAAAATGTTAGCTCCCCCATCATGCTCCTCTCAAATTTGTCCTGCATGAGCTTGGAAAATTTGTCGCAAAGCTTAGGATTAGTCGAGCCATATGATGTCATCGACATAAATCTATACTAACAAGACATGATCATTCTTAACAAACTTAAACAGTGTCTTGTCGACAGAGCCGATAACAAAATCATATCAATAAGAAAATTGGACAAAGTATCATACCAAGCTCTGGGAGCTTGTTTCAGACCATACAGAGCTTTATCAAGCTTATACACAAAGTCTGGTCTGGTATGATCTACGAAGCCAGGAGGTTGTGTAACATACACTTCATCATTAAGAATGCCATTCAAGAATGCACTTTTGACATCCATCTGATAAAATTTAAAGTTTTTGAATGTGGCATATGCAAGAAATATCCGAATTGTTTCTAGTCTAGCTACAGGGGGGAATGATTCTTCAAAATCTATGCCTTCTTCTTACCTATAACCTTGCGCTACTAACCTAGTCTTGTTTCGAACTATCCCATTTTCATCTATTTTATTCTTTAAGACCCATTTAGTGCCTATTATGTTTTGATCATCAGGTCTAGGAACTAGATGCCATACTCTACTTTGTTCGAATTGGCTAAGTTCTTCTTGCATAGCTTCTATCCAGCTCGGGCCCACTAAGGCCACTTCTACCTTAGGTTCAATGTGCAAAATGAATGCAGAATTAAAATATTGGCTTATCATCTGCCCTCGTGTCCTAATGGGTGCAGTAGGATTACCGATGATCAGCTCGGGTGGATGATATTTATTCCACTGGAAGCCTGGCCGATATGAGGTTGAAGCTTTGTTCTATTCCCCCCTGCATGCCTGCTGGATCATCTGGATCATCACTTGTTGGATTACCACTCGTTATGTTTGGCTCATCAGCTTGTGCATGTTCTCCACCAGCTGGATCATGATCTGGACCAGCTTGCGCAACATCTCAAATATCTATGTTTGAAATTGGCATATCCGGTGCGTGCTGGTAATCAGCTTGACATCTGTTAAGTGCCTCGTCGTCACTTGATTCCTCTAGATTAGCAGATTCCAGACGAGTGCACAGATCATTTAGCTTTGAAGCTAATGTTGACTAAAACTGGTTTCATCAAACACCACATGCGCTGATTCTTCAACAGTAAGTGTACTGTTATTAAAGACTCGATATGCTCGACTTACAGCTGAGTATCCCAGAAAGATACATGTATCATATTTAACATCAAAGGCTCTTAATATGTTTTTATCATTGATATAGATGAAATATCGGCATCCAAACACCCTGAAATATGAAATATCAGGTTTCTTTCCATTTCAAATCTCATATGAAGTAACACCATGTCACGTTTATCATCGATCTGTTCAGAGTATAGCAAGCGGTGTTTACTGATTCAGCCCAAAATTTATTTGAAATACCATAATCAGCAATCATAGTTGTAGCAGCTTCTTTTAAAGTACGATTTCGACGCTTAGCTAACCCATTTTGCTGAGGTGTTCTGGCTGCACTCAACTCATGTTTGATTCCAATGTCATCCAGATAGGAGGAGATTTTAAAATTTAAAAACTCTGTTCCTCTATCGCTCCTAATCCAGTTGACATTGCAAGATTTCTCGTTTTGCAATCGATTCAAAAGGTTGATCAGCTGGTCGGCAGTTTGATCTTTTGATTTTAAAAACAACACCCATGTAAATTTTGAAAATGCATCAACCACTACAAGGGTGTATTCATTCCCCCTAAGTTGGTTACGGGTGTTGGAACAAAAAGATCCATGTGTAAAAGATCCATCTTACGTGAGGTTTTATCACTGCCTCTAGTTTTGAAAGTTGATTTTAAATGTTTACCAAGCTGACTGACAGAACAAATCTTGTCTTTTGAAAATTTTAGCTTGGGAAAGTCATCAACTAACTCACGCTTACTCAGACTGGAAATAGTTTTGAAATTCAGATGGTTCATCCGCTGATGTCATAGCCAGCTCTTTGAAGAGTCAGCTACAAGGCATGTTTGTTCTGTATGTGTTGATCTGACCAATCAACTTTGTAGGTGTTTCCAGATCGATAACCTACCAGCAAGGTCAGACCTTCCGGATTCAAAACTGTGCATGTGTGCTTTTGAAATTTAATAGAGTAATTACTGTCGCAACAACTGAATGATACTATCAAGTTGTAACACAAGTTCTCAATCAGGAGAACATTGTTGACAGTAAAATCATCATGGGTAAGCTTACCCTTACCCACAGTTTTACCGTTAGAGTTATCACCAAAGGTGATATTAGGTCCATTGCAAGATTTGATATCTGTGAGCAGCTTGGCATCTCTAGTCATATGCCTTGCACATCCACTATCCAGATACCACAATGATTGCTCCAATCTTGATACCTGTTGTTCCTGCAATCACAAGTCAAGAAATTTGGTACCCTTTTATTCATTTGGGTCCAGGTTTGATTAGATCTTTCGGGACCCACACTTGGATAATCTTAACCCATTTTCCAGTGCGTTCATCAAAGTACTTGTGTGCCCCGTGTGTGTTCTTTGATCTGGATGGAGCTTGATATGCAGCAGACAAACCATTCGATCTGGGCTTACAATATGGAGGCCTGTACTACCTATCCTTCGTTGAATTTCGAGAGGGTTGGCCTTGTCTTGTACCACCAGATTTGGGATTACCCCGCATCTGTGCAATTCTTTTGTTTAGCCAGCTCTCCCGAGACTTCTCAGGAGCATATACCCCAGCCCACAAAATCTTCCTTTCCAGATCGTAGGCTCAGCTGCTATCATTGTTTCAGCAGATTGTGCCTCTTCAGGCTGTCCCACGCTGGATCTTACAAAGTTTATTGTTTTAAACTTTGTTTTTTTCAGCCTTGGAGTACCACTGGTTTCTGTTGTACTGCCCTCATCGCTACTATAGCCTAATCCGGTTCTGTCACCAGATGGCTTTGTAGATCCATGCAGTTTTTGTAGTGAGGCAGAAGACCTGGTCCAGGAGCTAATTATACCAGCTAGATTCTGATTCTCATAAAGCATGTCCTGACTTGCTTCTCAATTTCTCATTCTCCTTTTCAAGCTTACTTAGAGCAGCTTGCATATTGCTTGAACTAACTAGCTCAATGTTTATTGCACAACTCTCTCTTTCGGCTTTAACTTTCTTGAATGATTGAGAAAGCTTCTTATATTCTAGGGCCATTTCATTTAATGCGGTAACAAGGTCCTCTCGTGTGAATTCAGGACTAGAAAAAGATTCAAAACTGTGCATGTGTGCTTTTGAAATTTAATAGAGTAATTACTGTCGCACAACTGAATGATACTTATCAAGTTGTAACACAAGTTCTCAATCAGGAGAACATTTTTGACAGTAAAATCATCATGGGTAAGCTTACCCTTACCCACAGTTTTACCGTTAGAGTTATCACCAAAGGTGATATTAGGTCCATTGCAAGATTTGATATCTGTGAGCAGCTTGGCATCTCTAGTCATATGCCTTGCACATCCACTATCCAGATACCACAATGATTGCTCCAATCTTGATACCTGTTGTTCCTGCAATCACAAGTCAAGAAATTTGGTACCCTTTTATTCATTTGGGTCCAGGTTTGATTAGATCTTTCGGGACCCACACTTGGATAATCTTAACCCATTTTCCAGTGCGTTCATCAAAGTACTTGTGTGCCCCGTGTGTGTTCTTTGATCTGGATGGAGCTTGATATGCAGCAGACAAACCATTCGATCTGGGCTTACAATATGGAGGCCTGTACTACCTATCCTTCGTTGAATTTCGAGAGGGTTGGCCTTGTCTTGTACCACCAGATTTGGGATTACCCCGCATCTGTGCAATTCTTTTGTTTAGCCAGCTCTCCCGAGACTTCTCAGGAGCATATACCCCAGCCCACAAAATCTTCCTTTCCAGATCGTAGGCTCAGCTGCTATCATTGTTTCAGCAGATTGTGCCTCTTCAGGCTGTCCCACGCTGGATCTTACAAAGTTTATTGTTTTAAACTTTGTTTTTTTCAGCCTTGGAGTACCACTGGTTTCTGCTGTACTGCCCTCATCGCTACTATAGCCTAATCCGGTTCTGTCACCAGATGGCTTTGTAGATCCATGCAGTTTTTGTAGTGAGGCAGGAGACCTGGTCCAGGAGCTAATTATACCAGCTAGATTCTGATTCTCATAAAGCATGTCCTGACTTGCTTCTCAATTTCTCATTCTCCTTTTCAAGCTTACTTAGAGCAGCTTGCATATTGCTTGAACTAACTAGCTCAATGTTTATTGCACAACTCTCTCTTTCGGCTTTAACTTTCTTGAATGATTGAGAAAGCTTCTTATATTCTAGGGCCATTTCATTTAATGCGGTAACAAGGTCCTCTCGTGTGAATTCAGGACTAGAAAAATCAAATACCTCCTCAGTGTCATCGGTCATGAGACATTGTACTTCATCTTCGTTTTTCGGTGGATGTGGAGGTTCCAGAGCTGGATTCCTCTGAATCTGAGTTAGCCCAAGCACTCTTATTTTCCTCTGAAACCATTGCTTTTTCCGTTCTCCCCTTTCGATAGAGCTTTTTATACTTTTTTTCTTTGTTGGCGCTGCGATCTGGTCGCTTCTTTGCGTCTCTCCTTGGCTTCCTGCAATCATCCATGAAGTGACCCAGCCACAGTTATAACATCATCAGAAGGAAAGCTAGAAATTTTCTTGGGAGAATCAAAAGAAGAGAGTTTAGTATTATTCTTCCGCATAAACTTTCTGAATTTCTTGATGAACAAGTCCATGGCGTCCTTGCTCATCTCCTCTGCCGATCTGCTGCTTGTAGAACATAGACTTTGTTCTGGGATTGTAGCAGCAACAGCTCTGGTTGGTTGCGAGGTGGACGGCTCATACTCTGCTCTCGTTTCTAGCTCAAACTCGTAAACCTTTAGATTGGCAAACAAGTCGTGCAACTCCATTTTGTTCAGGTCTTTCGACTCTCGCATGGCCATTGTTTTCACATCCCACTCCTTGGGAAGTGCTCGCATCACCTTCAGGGCCAACTCCCTGTTGCTGTAGTATTTTCCCAGTCTAGTAATCACCAATGAGCTAAATCGTTCATAGAATTCGGCCATAGTCTCCTTGGACTTCATCTTGATCAGTTAAAATTTTGCAGGGCCACAGTCAACTTGTTCTCTTTCGTTTCTTCATTGCCCTCGCAAATCTGGGTCAACGTCTCCCAGATCTCTCACAGTTGTGCATGTTTGGATCTTGCTAAACATGTTGTTATCTAGCGTTTTGTACAATATGTCCGTAGCGACATTATCCAGATTTGCTTTCTTCTTGTCCTCAGAGGTCCACTCCAGTCTAGGTTCTCGATCCACTGAGGTGCACCGGCCATTATCGCCACAGCAGTATTTATTTTCGTTATTAGCATTGGTCCGTTAGTTATCACGAACCACATATCATCATCTTGTGCTGGTAGGTACGTCTGCATCTGGATCTTCCAGACGTCGTATTCCTCCTTGGAAAACATAGGAATCTTATTGTGAGAAATAGACATATTGAATGAATATAACAGCTTGAAGGGTTCTCAGTGATTGCTGTTTGTCTCGAGTAATAAAATAATTTTATGCGGAAAGAACACAATTCAAACAGTGAACAATTTAGACAAATGCGAGAAAGTAAAAGATACGGAGTCGAGAGTTTGTTTCTGGAAGTTCGGAGCAATATCTCCTACGTATCTCCTTCTTCCTCAATGAGAAGGATATCCACTAGAAGATACAATGAACTCCTATCACTCAACCACGAACACAGACCCACGATCTGGTTCGAAAATACAATGAAACAACACTGAGTTGGTTGTGCTACTCTAGCACTCTACACTCTCTATTTATGATATACAATAAATGCTCGACACCTACAGAGTGTGTGTTTTGAAGAGTATGTGACACAAGAATTGAATAAAGCTATCTGTGTGTGTCACTTGTTGTGAGCTAGTTCAAGATGAACTCTGCTTTTGCTTGTGAAGGCTGGTCAGCTCGTAAGTTCGATTTTTGTTCAGATGTGTGTCGTTTTGATTCATAACCCTTCACAGCTGCTCTTCTCTTATATTTATACCCTTCTGATAAAATGGTAATAAATGTATCCAGCATACACATTTAGTGTATCCAAATTGAATTTTCTGCGACGCCTTAAATGCTTGTACGATGAAAGTACAGCTCCATTAAATGCATTGTCCTTTTTAGCAATTCTGCATCGTCTTCAGTTTGAACTTGATCTCTGGGTATCTGAATTTAGCTCGAAGTAGTTCCAACGACTACAAATCACTGCAGAGATGTCAAATGTCTCATATCCAATTGTACGTAGCTTCAAACATTCCAAAATTCTATTTGCTACGTGGTCCTTTACTCAGCTGGTCTCCCGATCTGGTTTCTGAACATTGAGCTGCTTTTCTTGATCGGGTTCTAAGCTTGATCATATCCAATCTGCTTTGACGTATTTTTCTCATGTCTATGTTCTGTACTGATTCAGATAACATTCTTTGTACGCTTATATCTTCAGTACCATACCACTCGTGAAATCATTCTGCTTGGTTTACTTGACTGGTCTTCCAGCTGGTCTGTTATTCCACTTCTCACTCCAGCTGGTATACTAATCTCTACCACTGCGATCTGTTCTCTCAGTTGTAAACCACTGTTTTCTTTTTTTTCTCATTGCTCTCTGCTTCTAAGCATCTTTGACCTGGTATCAGCATTTACTTAACACCAGTTGGTTTGGTTTTTCCTAAACCAGCACATCTCAATATCCTGATCTGTTTGACCTTAACCAGCTTGACCAAAATACCTTTGCTGATTTGTCCTCAACCAGTGTACCTGAATGTGCTGAGCTGGTTTTTCCTTAGACAGCTTGACTTTGCTCCGATATGGTTTCTATGTCCAATAGTGTAAGCTTCGTCCAGATCTCGTGCCTTTGGTCTGATTGATCTCTTTTCATTTTTCATCACCAAAACTTCTGACATTTACTCCAACACTTCTCTTACTTTCAATGCCTTGTAGATCAACTTTGAATCAGTTCTCCCAATTTCTGATGAGGGAATGGTTCGGATGTTTCGCTCTTTGGAGTCCTCAGGAATCCAAAGATTTTTTGGAGTTTCAGGATCTATTTACAACGAAGCTCGCAACCATTTTTTTTAAGGAGCATTGTTGATTATTGGAGCAGTGGTTAGCTCTATGGATTAAAGAAGGTCGTTATATCTCCGCAGATATTTGCCGATGAGTTTGAACTACCATTTGAAGGCATTACAAGTTTCTCTGGCCTTCCTACCCAAGTTGTAGAAAAATTTGAATGTTGATTTCTCTCTGTCAGGAGTTCCGTTTAAGCCTTCAAGTAAAAAAGGAAAAGAAGGTGGAATATAGGCTTCTGAATGACATTATGGCAAAGTGCTTGACTGCAAAGGCCGGGTCTTTTGATGCCGTAATAGTAGAACGCTTTGATGTGATGGTGGCAATCAGTGCCGGAATCAAGTTGAACTGGGCTAGCGTTCTATTTTGTATCTTCACTATTATGGTTGCTACTCTAGTCTGACAATATCAAGGCTTTGTAGTGCAGTTGAGAAAGCTGTGAGGAATCAGATTTTAGATTAGTGATTAATTGAATTCATCTGAGATTAGAAGATATTTATTGTTGGAAGTTTTCGTAATTTTGGTATTTTGAGTTAGAAGCTGGTCGGTGGTGAAATCCAGTTGCAACACGTATTTGGAATCGCAGGAGATTAATACGCCGTCTTTTGGTGAGACCAGACGTAGCGCTAATGCAAGAAACCAGTCGTAGCGTATTTCAGAAGTCAACGCGAGTCAGCGGTACTGTAGCTCGCAGCTGGTAGAAATTGGAAATCAGTAGTTGTGTCTGGGTGATCAGCTATTGGTTTGAGGAACCAGTCGCTGATGAGAGGCGACGTCGTTTAGATAAGTAGAAACGCTGCGTTTTGGGGATTGCGTCTGGTACCAGTTGTGAGGAATTTGTTACCAGCTGTTGGTTGGATCAGCTGTTGACAGCAGTGCTGACGTGTCTTATACGACGTCGTTTTGTTTAGCTACGCTTTCGTCTAGATTGTGTTGGGGATCCGGATCCGCACCCCGGCAGGCAGCGGAAGAACAATAAAATTTTAACCGGGATGCGATCAATACGAATAACAACAATCATGTATCAACATACATAGGGTGTTTCAGGCGTGTTACCTCGCTGGCACTTGTGCCTGGCTCCAACCGGTGTTTCAAGAACCCGGCGCTTCTCGGTTGATTGCAGTAGTTACGTCAATCCGGTCCACGACCAGACTCGAGACTCCTTCATCAGACTGCACTAGAAGTCCTGACGAGATCAGCACGATCGGATTCTCCTCGAAAAGTTGGCTGCTTCTGTCTTCTGAATTTTTCTTGGGGATCATCATGGCTTGGTCCTCTACTGCTAGAAGATTGGCCATTACCTCTGCCGGTTTTCTCTACCACCAGTCTTAAGAGTTGGGTGATACTAGCATTACTGTCAGGACTGGTTTCCTCTAAGGGATTACCTCTTCTACCTCTTCCTCTTCCTAACATCTTATAATCTATAGCCCGTAATGCACCACATACATATATCAGAACATGCTAAATATTTAAAAACAATGCTACTGAAACTAAACTCACAACTTAGAAGAACAGACGATGAACTTTGATCCAGCTGATGGTGCGTGTGTTTATCTCAGGAACGTTGCTCTGATACCATGTTGTGACGCCCGAACCCAACGGGGCCACGAGATTTGGGGTGAATAAAAATTTTCGAAACAAAAGAAGGCTAAAAGATGATTTGTTATAAGCTGTATTTCTTATAACTTAAAATAAATTGAAACACAAGACAATTCAAAGACTAGAAGATACTATTTGCACGCCGACTACTGAAAACATTTGCGGAAAACAGTTTTCATTGATAATTGCAATTGCGATTTACAACAGCTGATATTCTATGTAAATATACAACTGTTGCTACTGATCTAATACAGTACAATCTAAATCAAAATGATACAACTGAGACACGGAAAACGTAGGTCTTGGATAAACACAACACCACCCAACAGCTGTATTTCAAGTTTCACCTTCTGTTCGTTCTCCAGCTGTCGCACCTGCACCATTTGAAAAGCTAGTGAGCCTAAAAGCTCAGCAAGTAAAGCCTGAATATTAACAATTTCATAAAACGCAGGCAGACATATGAACATACATAAACATTTCATAAGCAATTCTTTCGTAATCTTAGAGTCAGGAGATAATAGCCCAGCTCTTAACACAATTTCTTTTCTTTAGATTATGGCATATAAGCTCCTCATGGTCCGTGTTGCACTTTGATCAAAATGACTTCCGATATCAGTTTTAGCATATAGCTCATATGAAAGGGCAGTCGACATCTAGACAACTGCTCACCCTTCTCCTTGGTGACCGTCAACTATCTATGCCACAATCTTAACATCTTTCGTTTCTTAACAATCTTTCTTTAAACATTTCTGTAAAACATCGGGTTCCAATATTCAAAACATTTGCTTCCCATTTTAAAACTTTACTGAGTATGGATTCGACTTTGGAAACATATCGTTGAACTGGAACTGATTGAGAGAAAAACCAGTCGAAATGAACAGTACCAGTCGCAAGACTAATACCTGCTGAAATTAAGTGAAGTGTATCTGCTGGTGAACAGTACCAGTAAATATAAAATGAAACGATGTCGTTAGGGAAATCAGCAGACGAACACAAAACTACCTGCTGATTTAAATGAAACGGTGTCGTTGGGGGTGATCAGCAGACGAAGCCAAGACTATCTGCTGATCTTTGTATAAAGTGAAACGATGTCGTTAATATGATCAGCAGACGAACACAAACTACCTGCTGATCTTTGTATTAAATGAAACGATGTCGTTAGAACAATCAGCAGA
>KQ997638.1:0-20692 GCA_001598015.1 Dorcoceras hygrometricum | reverse complement strand
GCAGATGCTAGTCTCAAGCTCGGGCGGCCTATCCTCATTTTGACGGCCCAATCGACTAGGAACGAATTCAGAATGCACAGTGACTATTAGATGTGTTTCATGATAGCCATCATATCCACTATCACATCTAACATACACTATGGTGCATTCTAGGTCTTTATCCAACACAATTGTTAACATCATATAACATAATGATAATAAAGAATGTCATAATAAAATGCGAATATCATATATAAAGATCGTCATATACAAGAGTCTATAAAACCCACACGCCACAAGTTGGCTAGTTGGGCATCTACTCTAACACGAAATCAATAGACTGATCCAACATGTCAAGAAAATGCAGAGTCCTCAAACAGAAGACTAGGGTTTCTCTCAATTGTTGGTTTTGTTTAAGCTTATTTGGTTGAATATGTTATTTCGTTTTAGCCATATATTTTAGGAGCAAACATAAGGATTGTGTTCTGTTCTTTGTCAATATAACTAGGTTTGTGTCTGTTAATGTTCTTGTCTTTCATTGTCACTATTTTCTGTTCTTTGTCAATATAACTAAGTTTGTGTCTGTTAATGTTCTTGTCTTTCATTGTCACTATTTTCTGTTCTTTGTCAATATAACTAGGTTTGTGTCTGTTAATGTTCTTGTCTTTCATTGTCACTATTTCGAACATGTCAGGCACCATTTGATGCGGATGGATAATGATTGGTTATATTCTATTGTTTCTCTAACACTTGGTCCAAATTCTACAGATAATTAGAGTTAAATGTTATTATGTCATTATAGAGCAGATGTTTCCTCAATCCTTTGTACATAAATTTGAACTTAAAATGTTTTGTTGTTAATATACACATTATGAAGGAACAAAGTAGGTCGGCGAAATCCCAAGGGGCACATGCAAGTTGGTAAGACTTGGGGTGACGTGAGAGTCTCCTCTCCAGCTTCTCGGGTTTGATTCTCGTGTGGACCATATTCCTTACTAAAATATTGTGGAGTATACTATGGGGATCAGTATGTTATATAAGTCTTCCTCTTGGGTCACTGTCTACCCACGCATATCCGTTGATTAAAATCTGTATGGATCAAGGGATCTTTGCCCTATATAGGGAGATAACCCTTGGTTGGCTGACATTTTCAAAGTAGGTCGGTGAAATTTACATTTTGTGAGAAAGAAGAACACATGAGAGGTGGCATCGTACAAGAGCAAAGAATGTAGAGTAATATGATGGGACCACTGAGGCTTGCCAGTGGTCCAAGCACAGTTACCAATGGTCACTATTTAATCTCCAAGATATATGCACCGCTATCAAATCTCAAGCGACTCGCGATTTACCAATGATCGTTGATTCGGTCGGGATATTTGAGATGTAAGCACCGTACTGTACGATAACCATATTCAACTGATTCTTGCAGGAACTATCAGTGAAACCTGGGGATCATGGGACGATGTTGCTAGACGCTTTACCATGGTCTGATGAGCAAGTCCGAAAATATGTTTTCAGAGTCACAAGGAGTTGTGAGCCCACTGCTAGCTGTATCCCTGAACCATTGAGGGTCACAAGAGAACTGGTTTCTCAATTCTCGTATGGATATGGAAGTCAAAGTGTTGAGTATATTATGAGGAATGTTGGGGGTATGACTTCCAAAATTAGCTAAGGGAGTAGGACTTCCATATTTAGCTAATGGGAGTAAACCTATCATAAATAGATTTAGTGGTCCGAAAATTTATTTTTGCATCATAATGATCAATTTTGTAAAATGATCAATAGATGATGTCTGATTATCGATCGGAGTTATGATGAGACCACAATAGAGGGAGTCGAAACGAATGTTCCCTTTTGAATTGAACCGAACGTTCCCAGTTTGACTTGAACCGAATGTTCACAGTTTGAGTTGAGCCGAATGTCCTTTGTTTTGTTCAACTCAAACTCTATCCCTCTACCTATAAATATGGCAATGAGGAGACACTTTCAGAATAGAGAAAGAAACACCCACTTGATTATTAATCATAACTCTCCTCTCCCTTCCCATCCACTCTCGGCCTCCTCCCGCCGTCGCCGCCATCATAGGTAGTCGCCGGTGCCACGTGCCGCCGAACTCCATTCCAGCCATCTTGACGAGGAGATTCCCGTTCGTAACAATTCGCAGTGCTTTCTAGTGCTTGACAGCGAAGGAATTTGGAAACCGGTTGTGGACCGGATTAGGCGAACAATTGGAGATTCAACCGTTGAAGTGCTATTAGGAATAGTCGAATAAAACCGGAATAGTCAGAGTCAGGCGCAAAGTCGCAAAAGGTAAATATTTCTAAACAATCTATGCATGTTTAGCTTTTGTTTTATTCGTGTATGAGCGTTCCCGAGCATAAAAAATTTAAAACTTCCATTGCGTCCCGGGAGCGTCATCCAGATCTATCGTTGTTCCAACAGTGGTATCAGAGCTTCAGGCTCGGATCATTCATACGTGAATTTCATTAAAATTGCATCATAATATCGAATTTTCAATTTTTTTTGGTTCGTACTCCGCCGCGCAGCTGCCGCACGCTTGCCGCCCAGCATCCGAGCGCTGGAAGCACGCTGCACGCATGATGTGCCATGAATCTCGACGTGCATCGCACGCCCACGACGCGCATCCATGTTGCAGGGCAGCTTGGGCGCCGCCTGATTTTTTGGAAAGATCATACTTTATGAAAATTTATTTTCTTCCTTTAAATTAACTGGTGTTGAAAATAATTATTTTTATTCAATTAAAATGACAAAATATGATTTTATTTATGAAATATTATTTTATATTTAAAATATGATTTTGTTGTATAAATCAAAATTTGACTTTATTTTTTTATTATGTTAATTAATTTGATTGATTGTATAAATAACATGATTATGAGATAATTTGTATATATATATTTGATATATTTTGTTTTTGAATCCGCATGTGTTTTAAATATGAGACCATTAATTTTCAAAATAAAATCCCTCATTTTAAATGTGATTTAAAATTTATATCAAGATTAAAGTTTTATGATTAAATTGAAGGAACTTAGTTTAATAATAATTATGAAGTCATGTGACAAAACGTAATCCAAGGAAGTCCTTCATAGACCGGCTTAAAAATAGCTTGTACCGACTGGGCTCACTGAAGGGCGTTGCTTTGTCTTAGAAAATTGGGATTTAAGCGGACCGTAGTCCCTCCAATGACCTGGAAGCACTCTTAGAAATGTTAGTTCATAGCTTCTAAATTGATCATAAAACAAAAGTATTATTCAATAAGATTATGAAGCTAAGAGAATTTTAAATATTGTTTGAAATTTCCTACCTTTCATCAACAATGAGTGTACGCCGATGCTACCCGCATACATATCCCGGATCATATTATTGGGGGGGGGGGTGAAGTTTCTGTGTGTTGGAAAACTGTACACGCCATTGACACTTACAGTGAGTTGAATTGAACTCCCAAGACGTTGACTAATATTATTGGGGACGTCATGGCGACCGTCCATTAAAACTCGAGATTGATGGGTCATCTTGACACGTGATGATAATCGGCGTCATATTATTGGGTCTTACTAGACGTGAAGTAAATGCATGGGGTTGCATTGATGCAATTGGGCTCTACCTTTTGGGGATCATGGTTCGCTGATTTTTTTGCGGGACCATGATTTCTTGATTGGACTCTGTGTACCCACTAAGGTAAATGGTTTTTCCGATTTCATTAGAGGGTGGTGAAATCATTAAATAGTGGGCGGGTAATTCATAAACTAAATGACCATGTTTTATGTCTTAGTGTATTTTCATAAATAGTCAGTAATGCATGTTTGTCTTTCCCTTCAGTATTTATTGCTATTAAAAACGTCTTCGATGAAAAACCCACTCACTGTTATACTGGATAGCAACAAACTGACTGAACCTAACTACCTGGATTTGTTGCACAACCACAAGATCGTGTAACTCCTAGAAATTTTCTGTCTAAATCGCATGCCTTATTATTATTTATGTATTTATTTAATTGCATAATCAATGCTCTTTGATTAGTTTATTATTTATGTATTTATTTAATTGCATAATCAATGCTCTTTGATTAGTTTAACTTTGACTTCGAGCTCTTTTTAGTGATTTGTTGATTTAGATGATGCGAGGTTGGAAAGGAGCCGACGAGGACACCGAGGTAGAAGAATCTTACTGAAAAATCTATTTTGAGTTCACTTTTAAGAATTTAGAAATTTTGAGGGAAGTACATTTTAAAAGGAGGACTTTTAAGCCATTCTCAAAATTTTAGTAAATTATGGGATAGTGGGAAGTTATTTAAAACTCTTAAGTGCTTAACACTTTATTTAAAATTTTAGTAGCAACTTTTATACTCACACTTCACCACCTTTTGGAAACAAGATATTCTCCCCACCTACTTCCCTATTTTTCGAAAATTCAAGGGACAGGGAGTCCTTTTTTTTAGTTAGCACTTTTAATATTTTGAGTAACAACTTTGACTATTTTATATAACACAAAGAAGACCCTACTATACACCATTATTCAACACAATTCTTTCACAAAAAAAGGAGAAAACCTAGCCCCAACCCCATTGAAGCCGCCGTCCCTCCTCCCCCCATCACCCCCATTCTCTTCTTCTTGTCCCAAGCTTTCCTCCTCCTTTAAAGCTTCAAGCATCCTCCTTGGTGGATTCTAGTGGTGCTCCTTCATCCTCCTCTCAACAAGCATCATCTTGGTTGTAAGTTTTTACAAAGAAAGGCAAGTACAAAGCTTCCTTGATGCACCTTTCAAGCCTATGTACATATGTGTGATTATTTATGTTATGGTGATTGGATGAATCCACTTTTAATGCATATACTGCTGTTTAATGTAATTCATTCATGTATTTTGCAGCCAAGAGTAGATCTGGACGTGAGGTAGAGGGTTGGTGTCGAGAGGAAGGAGATCTAGGAGTGGGTTGTGAGTCACGGCTTCTTACTTGATTTCCTTGGCTTCGGGTGGGCATGCGAGGTCCAAGCATAGCTGGAAACGGCCTCTAGAAAGAGCATGGTGAGCCCTTGAGGCCGAAGGAAGTGGAGGTTGTCACGCCCCGAGACCGAGACTCATGACATCGGCAATATTAAACAATTATAAAATTGTAAAACATTAAGCCTAATATTATAGCTCAAAATCAGTCTGTTACATAACCAAATATAATCGTTTTTACAACTGAAAATCAGAGTAGGAAATAACAGAAATACGGAAGCGAAATTTACATCAACAAAAATTAATTGAATCTTCACCAACCCCAGAACAGCTCTTGTTCCTCTTCTTCGACATGTTATTCGTTCTTATCTTGGTGGTAGATGTAAGAGGTGAGTGTTTGGGGAAACACTCAGCAAGTGGGAGATATCATTTGAGCATAACAAAATATACATATACTGAATAACAGATTTCAGAACAGAGCATATATAGAACAGAGCATAGCATAACATGTAGCACTGATAGTTACTTCGTCTCTAAGGTTTACTGATCAGTTCCTAATTTTTACTCTTCTAAGGGGTCGAGGCCATAGTTACACCACGTAACTTAGAGTGCGGAATATTCCGTAGACCCATATTACGACAGAAACATCAGTGCTAAAACAGAGCATAGATCATAGCATGAACTTGACACGGAACAAAATCTGATACGAAGCAAGTGCTCGAACAGTAATCCAAAACAGAACTTAGCATGAATAATATCTACAATATTTGAAACGAATATATATAACAAAAGCCCACTTACCGTAATATGAAGCTTGATTGGTTCAAGGCACGAAATCTGATACAGCTTGTGCAGGATTTCAACTACGAAATCTGATACAGTTTCTACTGGATTTCAACGTGGAAGCCTACTGATGTTTTTTGAAATTTTCGGAGTGAGTGAGGGAAATATGCTGCCATCAGTTGGATATTTATAGGTGCAGAAATGGGAGTCAAAAGATCAGCCATTAAAGCCTTAAATTCCTGATTTATGGCCATTAAAATGGTTGTTACGAGAGCATTAGTGTAGGCATTGATTTGGGTGTCTTAATTGGACATTAACCCTTCTAAATTGGCAGTTACTATTGCGAGAAGCTTAATGAAATTCGCGGGCGGAGTTTTCTTTACCATCTCTGAATTTACGTCGCCAAATATGAATTGACTTGGTCAAAGCTGAGTTGACCATCCAAAGCTGAGTTCACTTTTTCATATCTGAGTTGACTGTTGATTGTCCAGATCTGTCTTGACTGTTGACTGTCCAGATCTATCTTGACTGTTGACTGTCCAGATCTAAGTTGGTTGTTGACTGTCGCAGATCTGAGTTGACTGTTGACTGTCGCAGATCTGAGTTGACTGTTGACCGTCCCAGATCTGAGTTAATCGTCCCGAATCTGAGTTGACCGTCCCATATCTGAGTTGACCGTACCAGATCTGATTTTTATTTTTGAGAGCTAAATTTTTGGGTTTTCACATCCCTCCCTCCTTAAAAGAAGTTTCGTCCTCGAAACTTTGGTTACCTTGATCGTCGAAAAGGTAGGGGTATTGATTTCGCATCTTTTCCTCCGTTTTCCACGTGGCTTCTCTTTCGATGTGGTTGGACCATTGGACTCTGACGTACGGGATTGTTCTTCGTCTAAGAACCTGGTCCTTGGTGTCCACGATTTGAATTGGGACTTATTCATAGTTCAGTCCTTCGGTTAGATTCCCTTCCACAAGGAGTGGCCCTTCATCAAGAACGTAACTAGAATCCGAGATATATCTCCTTAATTGTGAGACATGGAAGATATTGTGGATTCTTGACATACTGGGTGGTAAGGCCAGTCTGTAGGCAAGTATTTCTACTCTTTCCAAGATTTCAAATGGTCCGACATACCGGGAATTCAGCTTTCCGGCTTTATCAAATCGGACTACCCCTTTCATTGGAGAAACCTTGAGATACACTTTTTCGCCTACCTCAAAGGCCAAGGGTCTTCTCTTTAAGTCTACCCAGCTTTTCTGTCGATCCTGGGCTGCCTTCAGTCTCTCCTTTATGATGGCTACCTTTTTCACTGTCTCCTGGACGAGTTCAGGTCCAATGATAGCCTTTTCTCCAACCTCATCCCATTACAGCGGCGATTGACATTTCCGTCCGTAGAGGGCCTCATAGGGTGCCATTCCTATGCTGCTGTGGTAGCTGTTGTTGTATGCAAACTCTATCAGAGGTAGATGTTCGCTCCAATTACTATCAAAGTCCAAGGTACATGTCCGCAGCATGTCTTCTAGGGTCTGGATGGTTCTCTCAGTTTGGCCATCTGTCTGTGGATGGTAAGTCGTACTGAAGGTAACATTACTTCCCATGGCTTCCTGGAAGCTCTTCCAGAAACGAGATACGAATCTTGGATCCCTATCTGACAGAATGCTGGTGGGAATCCCATGCAGTCTGACAATGTTGTCCATGTGCAACGAAGCGAGCTTATCCAAGCCATAGTTCATTCGGACAGGCAGGAAGTGCGCAGACTTTGTTAACCTATCCACGATTACCCATATTCCATCATGGCCTAATCTTGTCTTCGGCAGACCTACTACAAAGTCCATGGATATGTTTTCCCACTTCCACTCTGGAATTTCCAGTGGTTGTAATAATCCTCCAGGTCTTTGATGTTCTGCCTTGACTTGTTGACATACGTGGCACCTAGCAACAAAATCAGCAACCTCTCTTTTTATTCCATTCCACCATAAGTGTTCTTTCAAATCCCTATACATCTTTGTACTTCCTGGGTGGTATGAGAAGTTAGATTTATGTGCTTCATACATCACTTCCTGACGGAGTTTATCGATGTCAGGTACGCATAGCGGCAGACCTACTACAAAGTCCATGGATATGTTTTCCCACTTCCACTCTGGAATTTCCAGTGGTTGTAATAATCCTCCAGGTCTTTGATGTTCTGCCTTGACTTGTTGACATACGTGGCACCTAGCAACAAAATCAGCAACCTCTCTTTTTATCCCATTCCACCATAAGTGTTCTTTCAAATCCCTATACATCTTTGTACTTCCTGGGTGGTATGAGAAGTTAGATTTATGTGCTTCAGACATCACTTCCTGACGGAGTTTATCGATGTCGGGTACGCATAGTCGTCCGTTCATCCAAAGGATCCCATCTTGGTCTGATCGGAAATCAGTCATTTTCCCTTCCTTGATCTGTTCTTTCAGCCTCATTAAGCTGGGGTCTTGATCCTGGTTTAGCTTGACCAATTCTCTAAGACACGGTTGGGCTGAGAGTGATGAGAGTATCACATTGTTCATGTTCTTCCGACTTAACGCATCGGCTACCTTATTTTCTTTTCCTGGGTGGTAGTTTATCGTCAAGTCATAGTCCTTTAAAAGCTCGAGCCATCGTCTTTGTCTCAGATTCAATTCTTTCTAAGTGAATATATACTTGAGACTCTGATGGTCGGTGAATACTTCACATTTTTCCCCGTAATGATAGTGTCGCCAAATCTTTAGAGCAAAAACCACCGCAGCTAGCTCTAGATCATGGGTTGGGTAGTTGTCTTCATGTGTCTTTAGTTTTCTTGAGGCATAAGCAATTACTCTGCCATCTTGCATGAGTACACACCCTAATCCTCCTTTAGATGCATCGCTGTAGATAGTAAAGCTTTTATCCCTTACGGGTAGAGTTAGACAGAGGCAGATTCAAGCTTTGTCTTTAGGGTTCAAAACTTGCCTCACATTCTTCATTCCAGTTGAACTTGGATTTCTTCTGGGTGAGTCTAGTGAGTGGTGTGGCTATTGAAGAGAAACCTTCAACGAACTTACGATAATAGCCACCCAATCCCAAGAAGCTTCTAACTTCTGTCACTGTCTTAGGTATACACCAGTCCATGATAGATTCTACCTTCTTCGGATCCACTGATACGCCGGCTTCGGAAATTATATGGCCTAAGAATGCCACACTCTTCAGCCAGAATTCGCACTTCTTGAACTTGGCGTACAGTTGTTTCTACCTCAGGGTTTGAAGGGTAAAACGAAGGTGTTACTTGTTTTCTTCTTCACTTGGTGAATATACGAGTATATTGTCTATGAACACCACCACAAATTTGTTGAGAAATGGTTTGAATACCGGTTCATGAGGTCCATGAAGGCCGCTGGAGCGTTGGTTAGACCAAATGGCATCACCGTGAATTCGTAATGACCATATCTTGTTCTAAATGCAGTTTTAGGGACATCCTCAGCCTTGATCTTTAGTTGGTGATAAACCAACCTCAAATCTAACTTGGATAAGGTTGTAGCTCCTTTGAGTTGATCAAAGAGGTCGTCAATTATTGGAATAGGATACTTATTCTTGATTGTGATCTTGTTCAAATCTCTGTAGTCGATGCACAATCTCATAGTTCCATCCTTCTTCTTGATGAATAACACTGGATCTCCCCAAGGTGACACACTGGGTCTGATATGCTTTTTGTCTAGCAGTTCTTGTAGTTGATCCTTGAGCTCCTTGAGTTCTGCAGGTGCCATCCGGTAGGGTGCCTTGGAAATTGGGACCGTTCCTGGTACTAGGTTGATTTCGAACTCAATTTCTCTGTCAGGAACTTTTCTAGGTAGGTCATCTGGAAACACATCTGCGAACTCTTGCACCACTGGTATGTCTTCTATCTTGAGTTCGTCTCCTTCTTTTATTTCGTGGATCATTGCCAAGAAAAATTCTGCTCCTAACTTCATGGTTGTCCATGCTTGGGCAGCAGAAAGTAGGGACTTTCGTTCCTTGTTCTTACCATAATATATCAGCTCCTCTTGATCAGGGGCTTGGAGTTTCACACTCTTATCTCAACAATCTACCAGTTCATGGTTCTTAGATAGCCAATCCATCCCTAATATGGCTCCAAACTTGAACATGTTGAGTTGTATCAGGTTTGCAGAGAATGAATGGTCGTTTATGGACATCTCGTAGTTTCGGTGGATCTTATGTGTTTCAATAGTAGTGTTGGTAGGAGTTGCTACTATATGGTTCACATAGAATTTCAGGTTCTAGCCCTAAATTCTTAGCAAACCTCCTAGCTATGAATGAATGTGTAGCACCACAATCAAACAACACATAGCGGGCAGCTTGTTGATAAAGATGGTACCTGCCACCATGTCGCTGGCTTCTTCAGCTTCTTCTTGTTCATTGCAAACACACGAGCATTGGGATTTATCATCCCTGGGCTTTGGCTTATTCGGAGCCGCATTGCTCGATCCAGCCTTTGGACCTTGGTTTTCCGGACAATCCGCAATCCGGTGGCCCAAATTTCCACACTTAAAGCATGCACCACTCTGCTTGCGACAATATTCACTACGACGGTAACCGCAAGAGGTGCAAGGTGCCAACATTTGGTTATTCGGTGCAGGTGCCGATCCACGGTTTTTGAGATTTGGCCGCTTGGTCTTAGGCCCACCGTGTGAAGTGTAACGACCAGCTCATTTAGAAGTCCACAATTAGAAAGATATGAGATTGAGGGATTACATTGCTATTTCAATTCGATTCTTGAATATTTCAGTCTACGTTATGATCGATCTTTATATTACTTAGGCCCACCGTGTGAAGTCTGTGCATTGAGGGGGCGTTTGTTCTTGTTGTCAGCTTCCTGCCTCTTTATGTCAGTCTCTGCTCGGATTGCAGCTCCCATTAAGTCCTCAAATTTTGTGGCTTGGTAGACTACAAGGGCTGACTAGATACGGCTACTCAGACCCTTCTTGAATCGGTACATCTTTAGAGTATTATCTGCCATGATCGTTGGGACATAGGTGTCCAATGAGTTGAACTTGGATGTATACTCTACCACCGACATGTCTGCAGTCTGAGTGAAGGTTTCAAACTCGCTGAGCCGTTTCATCCTAACTTACATTGGGAAGTACTATTTCAAGAATGCTTCCTGAAATCTTTGCCACGTGATTTTTCCATTTGCAGTCATGGTTGGCTCGACTACTTCCCACCATTTTCCAGCTTTGCCATCAACGAGTGGTGTGACAACATCTACCTTGACAGCGTCTGGGATTTCCAGTAGTCGAAGTTGCGTTTCAATATTCTTCATCCAAGTCTGGGCAACTTCGGCGTCAGGGATCCCATCGAAGGTGGGGGCTTTGTTCTTGCGAAGGGACTCATATAGTACTTAGTCCCACGAGGTGGAGGAGTAGGAGGAGGAGCTTGGTTGTTGTTGGTATTGACCAACCATTGGAGAGTCGTTGCAACTATAGTAGCTATTGTCATCAGATCTTCTCTGCTAAGACCAGCTCTTGAATTGGAGGACCCTTCACCTCCATTGTTACTATCGCTTCTTCGGTTGCCTGTCATATTCTGCCATAGGAAAGCTTACTAAGGATGGGTGCGTATAATTGTGAAATAAACGAGAAAGCTTCTAGGAGGTTAGGCGATTCGCAGAGCGAAATCCTATTCAAAATCGATCATCTCGAGAAAACTTTTGTGGATGCTCTTACCCAGCAAGATCTAGCTTTCCGCAGTTTGATTAAAAGTGATCGTCAAGGAAGCGATATTTCAGCAGTGGTGGTGGACCTCAGAGGAGGAGTGCTGAATACTGGTTTGGAGGAAAATAAAATAATCGGTTTTTTCTGTATTTCCAGTTTGCTGTACAAACCTTTTGTACTTAGCGAATTCCTTATTTATGAAATTCTAGCAGACTTGAAGCAACTTATGTTTGCGTCTTTAAATCATAAGGCTGCTAAGTTTTGTCATCACCAAAAAGGGGAAATTGTTAGGATAAAATTTATAAGTTTTGGTGATAACAAAATAAGACTGAGAACTGATCTTAAGTATTTCCAGAAGATAAGAGAATTGAACTTTTCAGATCTCATGACGTCATGCTTTTTAGTTATAGTTTTCCAGTTTAGAGAGTTCTGAGTTAAGCGTTGACAAATGAGTTGACCATTCGGGATTTGTGTGAGACCTGAAATGTAATTAAGATTAATTTGTTGGAATTAATCAGTTTTTAGAGATTTCTGGTGGTTTAGATTTCTGTTTGGATGTTTCGTTTGCATTCTCGGGTCAGAATTCACACTTAGAGCAATTCTGGAAATTTTGGAATTTTTCGAGTTTGAATCTGTTGGCAGATTTGATGACGTCATGTTTTCTGTTGCGCTACGCAATTGCTGACGTAAGCTTTGCTGTTGAAGTTTTGGTTGAGTTAGCAATCAGATGTGATGACGTAAGGTTATCTGTTAGCGCTTGTGTTATTTTGGATGTTGGCAGCAAGTTCCTGTAGCGTGAAGGAAACGGTACCATTTTGGTGAACGCTTGCGGGAGAGATCTGTTGCCAGCGATCGATGTTTTAGCGTTAGCGTGCTGTCTTCAGATTTTTTGACGTGTGCGAAGCTGCGTCGTTTTATTTTTTTGGAAACGCTGTCGTTTGGATAAGTTGGTGCGACGTCGTATTTGGTCTAGCGCTAGGGAGAGGTCTGCTCGCGTAAGGAGAGATCTGTTGTGAGTAGCGCAAGTTCTGGGAACAGACGTCAACGTTGGTCAACTCTCCTATAGCGATCGTTGTTGTGTGCGTAGCGTGTTTCCAGCGTTTAGCGGTAGCGACCAGATTTGATGGCGTGTCCTGAGCGACGCCGTTTTGTTAGCGCATGCGTTATCTTGTAGAGGGATCTGTTTTTGTCGGTGCATGATTTCAACCAGATTTCAGCAGTCATGAGATTTATTTAAGGAAGACTTGGTATTCAATTTTAAGCACCAGATCCCATACTTAGCAAAATATTATCTTGGTTGTCGACCTCTGTTCTTCGAACCCTATTACTATTCACTGTGAGCTTTTTCGGTGAATTCCCATCGTTTCCGACCGTTGTTTGGTACGTGCGAGGTAGCGCTGGACTCCTCTCAAGAAGCTCTTCCTTTCTATACCATTCTTGGAGGCTGTTGTTGGCTAGAGCGAGATCGTGAAGTTGCTGTCTTCGGCCGTGTGTTGCGTCGTTGAGGTAGAACTTCGAATTTTTTTTGAGATCTTAGTATTAGCCTTTGTTTAAGCTTCCTGTTAGTGGTATTGTTGGATTTGATCGCTGGTGGAGTGAATGACTCCCAACCGTGAGTTTCTATAGTTGGCCGTGACCTTTTGTGTTGAGCCTGAGATATGTTGTGTGTATTTAGCAGGTTGCAATCCAGATCTCTCAGGCCTGCTTTGTGGTAATTGTTGCACAGAAGTACAAGGTACGGATCTTGAGCTTGTAATTCAACGTGGAACCTGGCTTGGATAAATTGCGAGATGGCTGTGTTTGGATTGCTGGGTGATGTTGTTGCTCTGTGTGAGAGCTGTGTATGCTTACCGTGTGTAATTGTTGTGTTACATATGGTTATATGTCTTTTGTTCCAGCATGTTGCATACACACATTTCATTCAGCTATTGCAGCCTTTGTTCGTTGTTGTTTCTCTGTTTTTTTACCAGGATGCGAGGGCGAGCGGTGATTCCGCACTCTCATTTCCCCTATGCGCCGAGTGGCTAGCTATCACAGTTCATAGGTTGGGTTGTTGATGCATCTGGTAAGGGTGGGCGAGTAGGGGTGAGTGGGTAGCACCCACATGTCCTACACTCACCGTGGCCACATATTCTGTTGCAGATTCCATTGAGCTGTTGTCTTCTTCCTCATGCATAGCACTGCATTTTATTCTTGCTGTTTACTGCTGTTTTATAGTTGCTCTCCGTACTGGGGTTTGAACCGATGTCCCTCTGGGGCTTGGTTGTTTTCCTTGTTGTGTTGTTTTCAGGAAACCCAGGTTTTACAGCTGGTCATGGTTTTAACCCAGCTGGTGGCGCCCCAGGAGGTGGTTAGAGTATCCCAGTGGCGTATAGCATATTTATATGTATCAGTATTCTTAGCCAGGGGGATTCCCTGTGCTTCGTTGTTGTATCCAGTGGTTGGAGTCTGATACTTGTTTTCGTATGCTATATTGATTGTGTTGTTTAGTGGTTTTTATAAACTGGGATCTATTTTAAGTATTGCATTATTTTAAATTATATTGTTTTAACTCGTCAGGCCAAAAGCGAAAATTTTACCCGCTTTTTAGTAACTTCCGCATGTGTTTGTATGTTTTATCTCTGATTAGAGCACGAGGCCTGAAATTTTTGGTATCATAGCTTAAGCTGGGATAAGCTCGATTTCTTTGATCACACTTGAGTCTAGGCACAGTGTTGTGTGTTGCATGTGCATGGCTATGTGATTATGTGCTGCATATTTTGTGTTATGTGCTATCTATGCTGTATTTGTTCTGTTTTGCTTGATCCTGTTGAGTGTTTACGTAGATGCCGCCTAGAGGTCGTGGCAGAGGTAGGGGGAAGTTTGAGGAAACGGCAGGTCAGAATGAGGATCGGCGTAGTGCTCCTAGCCATTCTCGTAGTAGGCATGAGGAGGAGGAGGAAGTTGGTGACTTGCCTCCCCCGGTGGAGCGGATGGATGTTGTTATAGCACGGTTTCAGTGGATGAACCCTCCAGTCTTTAATGGTGATGAGTCCAGTGAGGATGCGGACTCATGGATCCGGAATATCATCGGTCTTTTCGATCGGGTGCAGTATGATGATGATCTTCGGCTGAGTTTAGCAACCCTCTTGCTTAGGAAGGCTGCAGAGTGCTGGTGGCGAGGCGCTTCGAGTACCTTGTTAGAGACCGGTGTTGGGATCTCTTGGGACAGTTTTTGCGAGACCTTCCGGCAGGAGTATGTACCCGAGTCTTATGTGAACGCCCGTGAGCGGGAGTTCGACCATTTGGAGCAGGGTTCCATGACTGTTCGGGAGTATGCTAGGAAGTTTTCTTTTCTGTTGGCGTACGTTCCCCATGTTTCTGGCCGGGAGAGGGCCAAGAGGACTAGATTTATTGAGGGCTTGAACGAAGAGTTGTATCAGATGGTGTTGACCAGCAAACCCAAGAGCTATGCTGAAGCAGTTGACACTGCTATTGATATTGAGGAGGGTTTGCAGAGTCGTCGTGCTCGGAGGCAGCAGGCGGTGCAGGTTAGTCGTCCTGCTATTTAGGGAGCGCAGTCTTCACAGTCCTCCCAGTCAGCCCATCAGCCCCAGCAGCAGCAGCATCAGCAGCAGGTGGCTCAGCAATCTGGCCGTCAGAGGTTTCGACCCCGCGGTCAGCAGTTCAAGAAGAAGTCGGGTTCTGGCTCTTCTGGTTCGGGAAGCTCGAGTAGCAGTGGTTCTCGGGCTGAGTTTTGCGGTTTTTGCGGTGGAAAGCATCCGTCTACACAGTGTGTTGGTATGCAGGGCTCCTGCAACCTTTGTGGTCAGTACGGGCATTTTGCTAGAGTGTGTCCGTCAGCTGGATCACAGCAGACCGCAGCCCAGCCTCAGGGTCGAGGAGGTCAGTCTAGGGGTCGTTCCCCTCAGTTTCCGCAGCCCCGATTAGGTGAGACGCAGTTTAGGCCGTTTCAGTAGCCTAGTCCATCGCGGTTTGGATAGTCGTCTCAGCCTTTCTTCTCTGGACCCCAGCATGCTCAGGTTAACGCCATCACTAGGGAGCAGGCCGAGGAGACACCGAGTCGGGTGATCGCAGGTACTTGCCTTGTTTTTGATTTTCCTGCACGTGTGTTGTTTGACACCGGTGCATCGCATTAGTTTATTTCTGATTCGTTTGTTGTTGAGCATGGTCTGTGTACCATTTCGTTGCGCGATGCTGTTTCCGTGTCTACCCCTAGCGGTGTGAGCTTGTTCTCCCAATAGGTTTTGTTGGATGACGTGTTACAGTTTGCTGAGCATGTGTTGCTGGCGAGTTTGATCCAATTGATGCTTTGGGCTTTCGATTGCATAGTTGGGATGGATGTGTTGTCCAACTATAGGGCCTCCGTGGACTACTTCCATGGGATTGTGTGCTTTAGGCATTTGTCTGGCGAGAAGTGGGACTTCTACGGCCAGGATTCTAGATCGAAGATTCCCTTAGTCTCAGCGATGGAGATGTTTAGCTTGTTGTCCTTGGAGAATGCTGGCTTTATGATCTACGTTTTGGATGCGTCTTCTTCTTCCCGCGTTCAGCTCAGTGACGTTCCCGTGGTGCGACATTTCCCGGATGTGTTTCCGGAGGAGATTCCTGGTTTTCCTCCGAGGCGGGAGATTGACTTCAGCATAGAGCTGGTGCCTGGCACAGCTCCGACTTTGCGTGCTCCTTATCGTCTGGCGCCTGCAGAGTTGAGAGAACTCAAGGTGCAGTTAGATGATTTGCTGGAGAAAGGTTTTATCCGACCTAGTATGTCACCGTGGGGAGAGCCCATCTTGTTTGTGAAGAATAAGGATGGCTCAATGCGGATGTGCATTGATTTTCGCCAATTGACCAAAGCGACTATCAAGAACAAGTACCCGTTACCGAGAATCGATGATCTGTTTGATCAGTTGCAAGGTTCTGCGGTGTATTCAAAGATTGATCTTCGTTCAGGGTACCATCAGCTGAGAGTGAGAGAACAAGTTGTCGCGAAGACTGCTTTTCATACGAGGTACGGGCATTATGAGTTTTTGGTTATGCCGTTTGGATTGAATAATGCTCCTGCAGTCTTTATGGATTTTGATGAACCGAGTTTTCCGCGAGTTTATCGATCATTTTGTGATCGTGTTCATCGCAAAACATCTTAGTCTATTTCGAAAGACTCCTTTGGAGTCACAAGGAGCAATGATTTGCTGGAGAAAGGTTTTATCCGACCTAGTATGTCACCGTGGGGAGAGCCCATCTTGTTTGTGAAGAATAAGGATGGCTCAATGCGGATGTGCATTGATTTTCGCCAATTGACCAAAGCGACTATCAAGAACAAGTACCCGTTACCGAGAATCGATGATCTGTTTGATCAGCTGCAAGGTTCTGCGGTGTATTCAAAGATTGATCTTCGTTCAGGGTACCATCAGCTGAGAGTGAGAGAACAAGTTGTCGCGAAGACTGCTTTTCATACGAGGTACGGGCATTATGAGTTTTTGGTTATGCCGTTTGGATTGACTAATGCCCCTGCAGTCTTTATGGATTTGATGAACCGAGTTTTCCGCGAGTTTATCGATCATTTTGTGATCGTGTTCATCGACAACATCTTAGTCTATTCGAAGACTCCTTTGGAGCACAAGGAGCATTTGCGTCTTGTCCTTCAGACGCTGAGAGACCAGCAGTTGTATGCAAATTTCTCCAAGTGTGAGTTCTGGTTGGATCGCGTCGTATTCTTGGGACATGTGATTTCAGCCGAGGGGATTTCTGTAGATCCTAGCAAGGTTGATGCTGTTCTGAACTGGGAGCGTCCCAAGAATGTTTCCGAGATTCGTAGTTTCTTGGGTCTGGCTGGCTATTATCGTCGCTTCATTGAGGGATTCTCAAGTATAGCAAAGCCGATGACTCAATTGACTCAGAAGGACAAGCGTTTTGTTTGGACTGAGCAGTGCGAGAATGATTTTCAACTGCTTAAAGAGAAACTGACTACTGCGCCTGTGTTGGCTCTGCCGTCCGAAACAGGTGGATTCGTTGTTTGTTCTGACGCTTCGCTTAATGGATTGGGTTGTGTTTTGATGCAGAATGGTCGAGTCATTGCATATGCCTCGCGGCAGTTGAAACCGCACGAGACTCGTTACCCAGTCCATGATTTGGAGTTAGCAGCGATGGTCTTTGCGTTGAAGATCTGGCATCACTACCTGTATGGCGAGCATTTTGTGGTATACTCCGACCACAAAAGTTTGCAGTATTTGTTTTCACGGCCTGATTTGAACATGAGACAACGTCGTTGGATGGAGCTGCTAAAGGACTTTTATTGTGAGATCAAGTACCAGCCTGGGAAGTCGAACGTAGTTGCCGATGATTTGATCAGGAAGGCTAGTGAGATGCTTGCGTCGTTGTACATCTCTAAGGATCAGGAGCATCTTAACACTACGGGTTGGAGATTTTACCCGGCTGAGGATTGTGTGGTGGTTTCTTCTTTCCAAGTGGAGCCACAGATTGTTTCTACCATTCGAGCAGCTCAGATGACTGATCTGTCTATCCACGAGTTGAAGTTGAAGGTCAGGGCTGGCGAACTTGAGGATTATTCTGTCTCGTCCGATGGTTTTTTGCGTTTCCGGAGCAGGTTGGTTGTTCCCAATTTGATTGATTTGAAGGAGGAGATCCTTTGGGAAGCGCACTGTAGCAGACATAGTGTTCATCCTGGTGCACGGAAGATGTACCATGCTTTGAATCCGCACTTTTGGTGGGCTGGCCTGAATAGTGACGTTGCTGGTTTTGTCGCTCGTTGTTTGAACTGTCAGATGGTAAAGGCCGAGAGGATGAGACCTGATGGTCTGTTGCAGAGTTTGGAAGTGCCCCAAAGGAATTGGGAGCACATAGCGATGGATTTCGTGACGCATCTGCCTCGTACCAGCAGAGGATGTGATGCTATTTGGGTGGTTATTGACCGACTGTCGAAGTCTGAACATTTTATTCCATATGGGATGACCTTCTCGTTGAAGAAGATGGCGAAGTTGTACGTTGATTTTGTTGTTAGACTGCACAGTGTGCTCGTTTCGATCGTTTGATGGTAAAGGCCGAGAGGATGAGACCTGATGGTCTGTTGCAGAGTTTGGAAGTGCCCCAAAGGAATTGGGAGCACATAGCGATGGATTTCGTGACGCATCTGCCTCGTACCAGCAGAGGATGTGATGCTATTTGGGTGGTTATAGACCGACTGTCGAAGTCTGAACATTTTATTCCATATGGGATGACCTTCTCGTTGAAGAAGATGGCGAAGTTGTACGTTGATTTTGTTGTTAGACTGCACAGTGTGCTCGTTTCGATCGTTTCTGACCGAGATCCGAGGTTTACTTCCAGGTTTTGGAAGAGTTTGCAAACAGCTTTGGGTACCAGATTGGCAATGAGCACCGCGTATCACCCCCAGACAGATGGCCAATCTGAGCGCACTATCCAGACGTTGGAGGATATGTTGCGAGTTGTTGTATTGGATTTAGGAGGTAGCTGGCAAGATGCGTTGTCTTTAGTGGAGTTTTCCTATAATAATAGCTACCAAGTGACGATTGGTATGGCGCCGTTTGAGGCTTTGTATGGTAGAAGGTGCAGATTGCCGGTATGTTGGGAAGAAGTGGGGGAGAAGCAGCTATCTGCCCCTGACTTTGTGCAGTAAATGAAAGATCATGTGGATCTTATTAGACAGCGGATGAAAGCTGCCCAGGATCGCCAAGCCAGTTATGCGAATAAAAGGCGTCGACCTCTTGAGTTTCAGGTTGGTGATCGTGTATTTCTCAAAGTTTCTCCGTTTCGTAGTGTCATGCGCTTTGGACACAAGGGAAAGTTAGCCCCTCGTTACGTCGGACCGTATGAGATTTTTTAGAGGATTGGCCCTTTAGAGTATCGACTGTTGTTGCCGTCAGAGTTGTCTTCTCTTCATGACGTCTTTCATGTTTCCATGTTGAGGAAGTATGAGCCAGATCCGTCTCATGTTCTTATGACTGACGAGGTGGAGCTAGATCAGTCGTTGAGCTATAAGGAATATCCTTTGCAGATCCTTGGCAGAAAAGAGAAACAGTTGAGGAATAAGACCACTCCGTTGGTGATGGTGCAATGGAGCAAACATGGAAGGAAAGAAGCTACTTGGGAGCTGGAAGAAAAGATGCAGCGCAAGCGGCCGCATCTGTTTGAGTAGCTGTTGAGCTAAATTTCCAGTAGTTTGTAGCTTTTGGTTGTATTTTCTTCCCTAGTTGTTGTTGATTGTTTTCTCAGTTATTTTGAACTCTTGGCTTGTGCTAAGTGAAGTTCTGTTTTGGCTTGCTGTTGTTGAGTTGTATTTCCAGATTGTTGTTTGATTTCGGGGACGAAATCCTTTTTAGTGGGGGAGAAATGTGAGACCTGAAATGTAATTAAGATTAATTTGTTGGAATTAATCGGTTTTTAGAGATTTCTGGTGGTTCAGATTACTGTTTGGATGTTTCGTTTGCATTCTCGGGTCAGATTTCACACTTAGAGCAATTCTGGAAATTTTGGAATTTTTCGAGTTTGAATCTGTTGGCAGATTTGATGACGTCATGTTTTCTGTTGCGCTACGCAATTGCTGACGTAAGCTTTGTTGTTGAAGTTTTGGTTGAGTTAGCAATCAGATGTGATGACGTAAGGTTATCTGTTAGCGCTTGTGTTATTTTGGATGTTGGCAGCAAGTTCCTGTAGCGTGAAGGAAACGGTAACGTTTTGGTGAACGCTTGCGGGAGAGATCTGTTTCCAGCGATCGATGTTTTAGCGTTAGCGTGCTGTCTTCAGATTTGTTGACGTGTGCGAAGCTGCGTCGTTTTATTTTTTTGGAAACGCTGTCGTTTGGATAAGTTGGTGCGACGTCGTATTTGGTCTAGCGCTAGGGAGAGGTCTGCTCGCTTAAGGAGAGATCTGTTGTGAGTAGCGCGAGTTCTGGGAAGTCAACGTTGGTAAACTCTCCTGTAGCGATCGCTGTTGTGTGCGTGCGTGTTTCCAGCGTTTAGCGGTAACGACCAGATTTGATGGTGTGTCCTGAGCGATGCCGTTTTGTTAGCGCACGCGTTATCTTGTAGAGGGATCTGTTTTTGTCGGTGCATGATTTCAACCAGATTTTAGCAGTCACGAGATTTATTTAAGGAAGACTTGGTCTTCGATTTTAAGCACCAGATCCCATACTTAGCGAAATATTATCTTGGTTGTCGACCTCTGTTCTTCGAACCCTTGTACTGTTCACCGTGAGCTTTTCCGATGAATTCCCATCGTTTCCGACCGTTGTTTGGTAA
>KQ997636.1:215718-244225 GCA_001598015.1 Dorcoceras hygrometricum | reverse complement strand
CATTTTGCCGATAAAACAAACTTTAATCAAAAAAATTCATATTTTATTACAAAATCATATTTCATAATTAAAATCATATTTTACTAAATTTTAATTGTATCATATTAGGCTTAAAACAATTCTAGGCTCGAAAATCTTAAAATTTCAAAATCGATCAAACGGGCCCGATATCGCATACCGGCTCGAAACCTTCACGGGCTGCCCGGGACAGGCCCGAACCAAACCCTAGAAGAAATCAGACCAGCCGTCACGACATCTCGGGAGACTCGCCGGAGCGGCCGGCCGGCCTGCGGCGCCGCCATCAACGAAAATCACGTGCGCCTCAAGGGCGCACGCGGGCGCACGGCAGCACGCATCCAGCGGCGTGCAACGCCTCGACCAGCAGCGGCCGTGAGGACGCGCAACGCGTCCAGCCAGCGTCGCTTCGTCCGGCCAGCAGGGGCCTCGAGTCGCACGGCGTCGCAGCACAAGTGCGCGCTTCGTCGCGCAACGGGCGCTCCGCCAACGTCGAACAGCGTTTCCAGCATCGACCATCGTCGCACGCAAAAACGGCCGGCCAGCGCGCTTTACGCATCGTCCAGCAGCGGCGCACCATCTCGCGACGATAGCGAGAAGCGGCGCCCATCCATGTGCGGCCAGCACGCATGTACCGCGCGCGTTCATGCGCGCGGTGGGGCGCCGCCGTGTGCGGCGGCGATTCCAGCCGGAATTTCGATTCCGTTTTCGTCTCGATTCTGAAAATTAAGATGTTAGATACAATTATGGCAATTCGTATGATCAGATCCGAAAACCTGGCTCTGATACCACTGTTGGGGATCCGGATCCGCCCCCTGGCTAGGCAGCGGAAGAACAGAAAACAGATGCCGGGAGACGATCAATACGAAAAAATCATTAACAGACTACGACATGCATAGGATGTTTAGGTGACTACCTTGCTGGCACTTGTGCCTGGCTCCAACCGTAGTTACAATAACGTCGGCTCTTCTCGATAGATTGCGGTAGAAATCGCCAATCCGGTCCATGACCAGAAACGAGACTGCTTCGTCAGCCTGCACTAGAAGGACTGACGAGATCAGCACGAACGGATTCTCCTCGTCGAATTGGCCGGAAACAATTTTCCGGCGAAGACGGGCGGCGGCGGCTTGAGAGAGGAGAGGAGGGGCGGCTCTTAGTTTCTAGGGTTAGGTTAAAGTGTATCACAAGTGTTAAGTGTTAAGTCTTGATTAAGTCTAATTAAATAGACTTAAGTGTTGGACTTCGACCAGCCCAACGGGCCCGGGTCCAACGATGAACATTCAGTTCATCTCCACCACCGAGACCCATTATAACTCCGATCGCCGATCAGATCGGACCGATCGACTCAGTTTCCAAAACTGAATACTATGATCTGAAAAACCGTTTTTCAGAACCCCAGTGCCAAATGACCGTTTTGCCCCTCAACAGTGGGAAACCCCGGTTTGACCCCTGTTGACTTTTAGGAAGTCGCACTCCCCAAAATCTTCTTCTCGTGCTCAACACATTGAGCTGAGTATCCGTGCGGGAATCTTGAATCCAGTACTTGTGTGACCCTCAATGGTTCAGGGATACAGCTAGCCGTGGGCCCACAACCATTGTGGCTCCGGAATCACAATCCCGTACTTGCCCAACGGATCATGGTAAGGAATACACAGTGACTGTTAGATGTGTTTCATGATAGCCGTCATACCCACTATCACATCTAACATACACTTAAGTGCATTCTAGGTCTTTACTCAACGCAATTGTAAATCATTACACACATAATGAAAGTAAAGAACGCCATATAAATAAATGCGAATATCATATATAAAGATTGTTTCATACAAGAGTCAATAAACCCACACGCCAACTAGGAACATGTTCAGAATACACAGCGACTATTTTAGATGTGTTTCATGATAGCCGTCATACCCACTATCACATCTAACATACGCTTTAGTGCATTCTAGGTCTTTACTCAACGCAATTGTAAATCATTACACACATAATGAAAGTAAAGAACGCCATATAAATAAATGCGAATATCATATATAAAGATTGTTTCATACAAGAGTCAATAAACCCACACGCCACAAGTTGGCTAGTTGGGCATCTACTCTAACAGGAATGATCGGGGACGATAGAGGCGACTTTAAAATGTTCCAAAATTTATTTTAAAAGATTTAGGAGACAAAAATATTTATTTATTGATAAATCTAACTTTTGGATCCCGGTTAGATAAAACAATGATTTTTGAGCACTTTTCTCACGAAAGCGATTTATCGAGTAAAAGAGCGGGTAAGCGCTAAATTATTATTATTTTTATTGAAGTTACTTTTTATTCATTTTTTCAAATATAATATGAATAGTTCTAGTATATATAATTAAGTTTTAGAGTGGGCTTGAAATTGACAATTAAATATTAATTAGTAGGCCTAATTTGCAACTAAAAAGCCTACTTATAATCACCCTAGCAATTTTAGACTACCATGCAACGGTTCCATCAGCCTCCTCTCATCATATCAGCCGAAACAACCACCCCTACACTCAGAAAAAAAACGTGAGGTAAGCTAAGGACTTGGTGGAAGATCTTCTCCTCGATTTTCCTTCCCAACGATCCGGTAACGTGTATTCACAATTTTCTCCATCTGAGGCAAGTTTTAAATCTCCTTTTCTGACACAATTAGATCATAATATGTGTGTTTTGAATTGATTTATGCATGAGAAATGATTTTATAATACTTTGGACAACATGTTTCGAATTCTGTATGTTGGTATGCTCCTCCTTCCTTTGCTAAATTTGCTTTGAGTTGTTTTGCTGTCCAATGGTGTCCAGGGGCTGCTGCTGCCATTAGAGGACCTTTGGGTTGATGTTAGGTTAAGGTTTGAAGGTCTGGAAAACTAAATTAGAGGGCTGGATGAGCAGAATAGGGGCTGGACATTTCTGAGTGCAGAATCTGTGTTAGTGGTGCAGAATGTGTCGGCCATGATGGGATCCGAGCAGAATGGTTCCTGTTCGAGGAAGGGCCAAGGTTAAAGGTTAGGGAGTGTCTAGAGAGTCACCTGGTATTGGCCAAGAGCTGGCCTAAGAGGGGTTTAAGAGAGGGCCGAAAGGAAACAATGCGCGAGTGCGGGAAGGAGCGTGCAGAATTGTGCGGTATGAGGGCTTCAGCCTTCGTGCTGTTTGTCATGGGACCGACCAAGTCCTTGGTTGGGGTCTAAGGCATGGTTAGAGGGTCTTATGGGCTTGGTATAGGGTTGGTTAGAGTTGGGGTTAAGGCTGGTTCAAGGGAATAGCCGAATAGGTGCAGCTTGATCGAGTGAGGAGAGCTTACGATTGGGTTAGTCTAATTCTTGGTGTTGTGGTTGTGTGTGCCACCTTCCTGCCACTTAGACATCCTTTAGAGGTCCTTAAGATGTTTATGAGGGGTATTAAGTGTTAGAGTAGATGTCCAACTAGCCAACTTGTGGCGTGTGAGTTTTATTGACTCTTTGTATGACGATCTTTATTTATGAAATTCACATTTCTTTTATGGCATTCTTTATTTTCATTATGATATAATGTTAACAATTGTGTTGGATAAAGTCCTAGAATGCACTATAGTGTATGTTAGATGTGATAGTGGATATGATGGCTATCACGAAACGCATCTAATAGTCACTGTGTGTTCTGAACTCGTTCCTAGTCGATTGGGCCGTCAAAATGAGGATAAGGCCGCCCGAGCTTGAGACTAGCATCTGCGATGTGAAGTACCATGTTTCATTGTTAGGGAACATTGTGATGTTTTGAGCATGCAGATGGATTGTGACTTGGTGATCTATCGAACTACCCTCGTTCGGACTTTCCAAGTGGTAACCATTTGTCGAGTGGATAAGTCCGAGGTCTTGGTTGTACTGATTTGTCCTCACTACTCGAAATGTCATTGACACTCTACATGATAGGTGCCTCACTTTGACCCGTTTACCGACTCATTTGGGGTCATTAGGTGGCGGGATTGGGTGAGGTCCCGATGCATGTAGGAGTCGATGCTTCGTTGTCGAGGATTCACCGCTCGCTTTTATGCATGGATATCCTATGCTATCTGAGGAGATAATAGTGTGATAAATATCTGGCCAGAGTACTAGATGTGTTTTAGGTAAATGGGTTTACCTAGTAACACACGCTATGTCACTATTTGATCTCCGAGATGTATGCATAGTTATCGGATTTTTAGCGATTCTCGATTTACCAATGGTCGTTGATCTGATCGGGATATGTGTGTTGAAAGGACCGTACTGTACTCTAACGACCGACTGGTTTTTGCAGGCACTATCAGTGATACCTAGGGGATCATGGGGCGATGTTGCTAGGCGCTTTACCATGATCCGATGGGTCGGTCCGAAATTGTGATTTCGGAGTCACAATGGTTGTGGGCCCACGGCTAGCTGTATCCCTGAACCATTGAGGGTCACACAAGTACTGGCTTCACGATTCCCGCACGGAAACTGAGCTCAATGTGGTACTGGCTTCACGATTCCCGCACGGAAACTGAGCTCAATGTGTTGAGCATAGGAGGAGGAATTTAGGGAGTGCGACTTCCTAAAAGTCAACAGGGGTTAAATTGCGATTTCCCATAGTTGAGGGGCTAAACTGCAATTTTGGACTAGGTGGTCTGAAAAATTGTTTTCGCATCATAATACTCAGTTTTAGAAACTGTGTAGATCGGTCCGATCAGATCGTCAATCGGAGTTATGATGAAGCCACGGTGATGGAAATGAACCGAATGTTCATATGGACCTGGGCCTGACCCAGGCCCATTGGTCTGGTCCAAGCCCATCACTAGTCTACATATGCATGGCCTAGGGTTGATGTATGACACACCACACTTAACACTCTAAACCCTAGCAAGAGCCGCCCCCTCTCCTCACTCCCTCTCCCACGGCCGCCGACCACCACGCGCCGCCCGCCGTCCGCCGTGCCGCCGCCCGCCGCTGGTACTCACGTGATTGGACTTGTTCCGATCACGTCGACGAGGAGATTCCGTTCGTGTCAAATTCGTCAGCTCTTCTAGTGCAGCCTGACGAAGGAGTCCTGTTTCCAGTCGTGGACCGGATTAGGAGATCTACCGCCGCCTACCGTTGAAGTGCCAGATTCCCTGTGAATCTGGTCGGAGCCAGGCGCCTTGACGCCAGCAAGGTAACGCTCTAAAACATCCTATGTATGTTTTATTGCATTATATTTGTTATGTATTGAACGTTTCCAGGACAAATTTTGAAACTTCCGCTGCGCTCCCGGGAACGGGATCCGGATCCGCCACTGCGCCAACATTGGTATCAGAGCCAAGGCTCGGATCTATCAATACATATTTGTGCCTGAAATGCATCTGATTTCGAAAATTTCAAAAAAAAAAAGGCACTGTAGTGTTTGGCGACAATGGCGGATCCGGATCCCGTTTCCCAGGGGCGCAGCGGAAGTTTAAAATTTTTGCCCCGAGAAGCGTTCAATACATTAATACAATTATATAATCCATACATAGGATGTTTGAATCGTTACCTTGCTGGCGTCTATGCGCCTGGCTCCGACAAGTTTCACAAGGAAACCGGCACTTCAAAAGTTAGGCCGACGGAAGATCGTCTAATCAGGTCCACGACCAGAAATACGATTCCTCCGTCAATCTGCACTAGAAGATCTGACCATGATCGGATTCTCCTCGTCAAGACGATCGGAAAAAGTCCGATCACGGCAGTGGCGCGGCGGTGCAAGGCGGCGCACGATGGTGTCGGCGGCGGCGTGAGGTAGGGAGAGGAGGGGGCGGCCGAGATTAGAGGCTAGGGTTTTAGTTAGTGATCAAGTGTAGTGATTAATGCCCTAAGTCATTAATTAATAGACTTGTAGTGGGCTTGGTCCGGCCCATCTGGACTTGGGTCAGGCCCAAGTCCATATGAACATCCGGTTCAATTAAATCACCACGGTTTCATCATAACTCCGATCGACGATCAGATCAGACCGATCGAATCAGTTTCCAAAACTGAATATTATGATGCGAAAAACAATTTTTCAGATATCCTAGTCCAAAATTACAGTTTAGCCCCTCAACTTTGGGAAATCGCAATTTGACCCCTGGCAAACGGGTCAAAGTGAGGCGCCTATCATGTAGAGTCTCAATGGCATTTCGAGTAGTGAGGACTAATCAGTACAACCAAGACCTCGGACTTATCCACTCGACAAATGGTAACCACTTGGAAAGTCCGAACGAGGGTAGTTCGATAGATCACCAGGTCACTATCCATCTGCATGCTCATAACATCACAATGTTCCCTACCAATGAAACATGGTACTTCACATCGTAGATGCTAGTCTCAATCTCGGGCGTCCTTATCCTCATTATGACGGCCCAATCGACTAGGAACGAGTTCAGAATGCACAGTGACTATTAGATGTGTTTCATGATAGCCATCATATCCACTATCACATCTAACATACACTATGGTGCATTCTAAGTCTTTATCCAACACAATTGTTAACATTATAATCATAATGAAAATAAAGAATGCCATAAAGAAATGCGAATACCATATATAAAGATTGTTGTACACAAGAGCCAATAAAACCCACACGCCACAAGTTGGCTAGTTGGACATCTACTTTAACATGTAGCGTGCGCACGACGGCACTGTAGCATGCGCCGGGCGGCACTGTAGCTGCACGCAGCTACAGTGCCGATGGCCGGCCGTGCCGCGCGCAGCGTGCGGCAGTGTGCCGCACGCTGTGCAGGCGGCGGGCACCGCCCTGCGGCCGCCGTCCGACGATCCCGAGGCGGCGTTGTGACACTGTTTTTCGACTCCTTGGATTTTCGGTCCTATCCCGGAAGGCCCTAGGAGTTTTCGGGCCAATATTTGATATTGGGCCATTTTGGTCGGGCCAAAATTGATTTTTGGAATTTTTGAGATTTTGGGCCTAAAATTGTTTTAAGCCCAATTTGATGCAATTAAAATTGACAAAATGTGATTTTATTTATAAAATATGATTTTATATTTAAAATATGATTTTGTTGGGAAATTATCAAATTTGATTTGATTATTTAATTTATGTAGGTCCGTGATTGGCAACCACGGACCGCATAGCTCTCGCTATCGATCATCCCAAATTTTATATATGCGATATATGTTTGTTGAATCCGTATTTTAAATTATGATTTAAAATTAATGAGACCAAATTTTCAAAATTGAAATCCCTCATTTTAAATATGATTTAAAATTTATATCAATATTAAAAGTTTATTCGATAAAATAAGGGAATTTAAATTTGTTTAAATTTTTCCTACCTTCCATCAACAATGAGTGTACGTCGATGCTACCCGTATACATGGCCCGGCTCATATTATTGAGGGGGTCATGTATGCCGGAAAGCTGTACACGTCATTGACACTCGTTGTGAGTTGGTTGGAACTCCCTTTAACGTTGGCTCATATTATTGGAGACGTTAAGGGGATCGTCCTTCACAACTCGACATTGATGGGTTATCTTGACACGTGATAGTAATCAGCGTCATATTATTGGGCCCTTACTGGACGTGAGGTAAATACATGGAGGTTGCACCTGGTGCAATTGGACTCTACCTTTTGATGGTCATGGTTGGCTGATATTATTCGCGACCATGGTCGCTTGATTGGACTCTGTGTACCCACTAACGAAAATTGCTTTCTCGATTTCATTAGAGGGTGGTGAAATCGTTAAAATAGTGGGAGGTTAATTCATAAAACTAAATGACCTTGTTTTAAGTCTTAGCGTTTTTCATATATAGTTAGTAATGCATGTCTGTTTTTCTTTTCAGTATAAACTGCTTTATAATGTCTTCGATCAAAAATCCACTTGCTGCTATACTGGATAGCAACAAGTTCACTGGTCTGAACTACCAAGACTGGCTTCGAAACCTCAATATTGTATTGGCTTCGGAGAAGCTCCTCTACACGTTAGACAAGAGCCCTCCGAAGGAAGCCCCTGCCGACAGCAGCCCTGAGGAGCTGATCAAGCTAAATAAATGGTGGGATGACGAGCTTAAGACACGATGCTATATGATGGCATCGATGTCAAACGAAATGCAGCGGCGATTTGAGAAGACCGTGTATGTTGCTGACATACACCTTCATCTCAAAGAGCTGTATGGGGAGAACTCTCGGACTGAGAGGTTCACTACTGTCAAGGAGCTTATGACGAGCCGCATGCGCGATGGGACTTCGGTCCGCGAGCATGGGGTTCGTATGATTCGGCTTATTGAAAAGTTGGTGGGCCTTGATATCACACTTCCACATGAGATGTCAGTGGATCTGCTTCTCCTCTCACTCCATGCTGCGTTCGACCCCTTTGTGGTCAACTTTAACATGAACAAGCTGGAAGCCACCCTTGAAGAGGTGGTGAACATGCTTGTAGTGTTCGAGGGGACCATAAATAAGGACAAGCCCGTCCTCCTTATGGGCTCTTCTTCCTCTGCGAAGAAGGGGCCCAAACGCAAAGGCAAGAAGCGTTCTGCCCCTGCGAAGGAGGAAAAGCCCACCAAGAAGCCCAAGGCAAAGGCTTCCAAGCCAAAAAAGTCTGAGTATGTTTGCCACCACTGCCACAAGGCTGGGCACTGGAGGAGGAACTGCAAGGAGTACCTTGAGCAGTTGCGAACTGCGAAAGGTATGTTCTATATTGAAATAAATATGTCTCTTAGTTTGACTTCTTGGGTACTTGATACCGGATGTGGATCTCATATCTGCAATGATTTGCAGATGATGACAAGAAGCCGACGTCTTAGAGAGGGTGAGACCCACTTGAGGCTGCGCAATGGAGCAAGGGTTGCTGTAGTAGCTATAGGATATGTTCATTTATTTCTGTCTTCAAATTTTAAGTTGTTATTGAGAAACGTTTTGTTTGTTCCCGAGTTAATAAAGAACATTATTTCTGTTTCTATGCTTGATAGTGATGGATATTCTTGTCATTTTGCTAATTCGATTTGTAATATATACAAGAATGAATGTTTAATTTGAATTGGGGAACGCGAAAACGATTTATACACCTTAAAATTAAAAGAAGTTCCAACTCGCGATGTGGAAACACATACAACAACAATTAAAAGGAAAAAAGTGCTGAATTTCAAGACTATCTGAAAGAGAATGGGATTCTCTCACAGTGGACCCCTTCGGCCACACCACAGCTCAATGGTGTAGCGGAGCGTCGTAATCGAACCTTGATGGACATGGTTCGATCTATGATGAGCTTCACCGAACTTCCTACCTCGTTTTGGGGCTATGCGCTTGAAACGGCGATAATGATGTTGAACAATGTCCACACCAAGGCGGTGGATAAGACTCCATATGAGATATGGATGGGCAAACCACCCAAATACTCATACATGAGGATTTGGGGATGTCCTGCTTACGTGAAGCAGACAGTGGTAGATAAGCTGGATAATATATCCATCTTATGTTACTTCGTTGGGTATCCAAAGAATTCTATTGGATACTACTTATACTATCCAAATGAAACAAAAGTATTTGTTTCTAGAAATTCCACCTTTATGGAAAAGGAGTTTCTACTTGACAGAAAAGGAAAGATAGTAGAACTCGAAGAGGTTCGAGAACCATCTGAAGTACCAAGTTAGTCTCCCGCGCCTCAAGAGCCAGTACCAGAAATGGTCGCACTAGGAGATCTGAAAGGATTCCTAGGGCTCCTGACAGATATGGTTTCCTCCTTGAAGATGATCAAAGTGATCAAACTGTTGGATGTGATCCAAGAACTTTCAAGGAGGCAATTTCCGATGCTGATTCTAATTTGTGGCTTGAAGCAATGCAATCTGAGACTGAGATTGACTCAATGCATGCGAACCAAGTTTGGACCCTTGTTCCGAAGGAATTGTTCTTATTGGGTGTATATGGATATACAAGAGAAAACTTTGGCCTGATGATAAGGTACTGACCTACAAGGCACGACTGGTAGCGAAAGGTTACACTCAAAGGCAAGGTGTTGACTATGATGAAACCTTTTCACCGGTCGCAATGTTCCAAGTCAATTAGAATCCTACTAGCCATAGCCGCATGGTACGACTATGAGATATGGCAGATGGATGTGAAAACTACGTTCCTTAACGGAAACATTAAGGAAGAGATCTATATGACGCAGCCTGAGGGTTTCACATCTGTAGGAAGTGAGCATAAAGTATGCAAACTTCAGAGATCGATCTACGGTCTCAAACAGGCATCGAGGTGTTGGAACCTGAGATTCGATGAAACAATTAAGGAATTTGGTTTCATCGAAAATCCCGAGGAGCCATGTGTGTACAAGAAGGTAGTTAAGAATGCTGTGACATTCATTGTACTTTATGTTGATGACATTCTACTCATTGGGAATGATGTAGGAATGTTGCAGTCAACTAAAGTGTGGTTTTCTAGTAGATTCTCAATGAAGGACATGGGTGAAGCATCCTATATTCTTGGAATACAGATCTATCGGAATTGATCGAAAAGGATGCTCGGACTCACCCAAGCTACCTACATCGATACCATACTTAAGCGGTTATCTATGGAAGAGTCCAAGAGAGGACACCTACATATGTGCCACGGGGTCACTCTATCTAAGTCTATGTGTCCAAAGACTGATGAGGAGATAGAGAGTATGACACGTGTGCCATATGCCTAGGCAATAGGTAGTATTATGTATGGCATGATCTCAACTAGACCGGATGTCACATATGCTCTGAGTGTCACGAGCCGTTACCAGGCCAACCCCGACCAAATGCATTGGAAGGCCGTGAAAGATATTCTTAAGTACTTATGAAGGACTAAGAATATGTTCATGGTCTATGGGGGTGGTGAACTGAAATTGGAAGGCTACACTGATTCTATCTTCCGATGTGACGTGGATGATTCGAAGTTTACCTCTGGATTTGTATTCATGATCAATGGTGGTGCTGTCTCTTGGAAGAGTTCCAAGCAAGACACCATCGCGGATTCAACCACTGAGGCTGAGTACATCGCAGCATCAGCTGCTGCAAAAGAGGCGGTTTGGATAAGGAATTTCGTCCAAGAGTTGGGCGTAATCCCTGAAGGGGTTGGTCCAGTCCCGGTGTACTGCGACAACACGGGTGCCGTTGCGCAAGCAAAGGAGCCTAGGTCTCACCAAAGATCCAAACATATATTAGGAAATACCACATAATCCGGGATATTGTGACTAGAGGTGACATAGCAGTCGGGAGAGTCGCCTCTGCAGACAACATTGCTGATCCACTTACGAAGCCCTTGCCAGGACCGTTGTTTGAAAAACATCGTGAAAATGGGACTGCGTCTGATGAGTAGTTGGCTTTAGAGCAAGTGGGAGATCGTTAGAGTAGATGCCCAACTAGCCAACTTGTGGCGTGTGTGTTTTATTGACTCTTTGTATGACGATCTTTATTTATGAAATTCGCATTTATTTTATGGCATTATTTATTTTCATTATGATATAATGTTAACAATTGTGTTGGATAAAGACCTATAATGCACTATAGTGTATGTTAGATGTGATAGTGGATATGATGGCTATCATGAAACGCATCTAATAGTCACTGTGTATTATGAACTCGTTCCTAGTCGATTGGGCCGTCAAAATGAGGATAAGGCCGTCCGAGCTTGAGACTAGCATCTGCGATGTGAAGTACCATATTTCATTGGTAGGGAACATTGTGATGTTCTGAGCATGCAGATGGATAGTGACCTGGTGATCTATCGAACTACCCTCGTTCGGACTTTCCAAGTGGTTACCATTTTTCGAGTGGATAAGTCCGAGGTCTTGGTTGTACTGATTAGTCCTCACTACTCGAAATGTCATTGAGACTCTACATGATAGGTGCCTCACTTTGACCCGTTTACCGACTCATTTGGGGTCATTACGTGGCGGGATTGGGTGAGGTCCCGATGCATGTAGGAGTCGATGCTTCGTTGTCGAGGATTCACCGCTCGCTTTTATGCGTGGATATCCTATGCTATCTGAGGAGATAATAGTGTGATAAATCTCTGGCCAGAGTACTAGATGTGTTTTAGGTAAATTGGTTTACCTAGTAACACACGCTATGTCACTATTTGATCTCCGAGATGTATGCATAGTTATCGGATCTTTAGCGACTCTCGATTTACCAATGGTCGTTGATCTGATCGGGATATGTGTGTTGAAAGGACCGTACTGTACGCTAACCACGACCGATTGGTTCTTGCAGGCACTATCAGTGATACCTAGGGGATCATGGGGCGATGTTGCTAGACGCTTTACCATGATCCGTTGGGCAAGTCCGGAATTGTGATTCCGGAGCCGCAATGGTTGTGGGCCCACGGCTAGCTGTATCCCTGAACCATTGAGGGTCACACAAGTACTAGATTCGAGATTCCCGCCGTCCGCCGTGCCGCCGCCCGCCGCTGGTGCTCACGTGATTGGACTTGTTTCGATCACGTCAACGAGGAGATTCCGTTCGTGTCAAATTCGTCAGCTCTTCTAGTGCATATTGACGAAGGAGTCCTATTTCCAGTTGTGCACCGGATTTGGAGATCTACCGCCGCCTACCATTGAAGTGCCAGATTTCCTGTGAATCTGGTCGGAGCCAGGCGCCTAGACTCCAGCAAGGTAACGCTCAAAAACATCCTATGTATGTTTTATTGCATTATATTTGTTATGTATTGAACGTTTCCGGGGCAAATTTTGAAACTTCCGTTGCGCTCCCGGGAACGGGATCCGGATCCGCCGCTGCGCCAACATTAAGTCGAGTCTTAGGGGCTGTATTTTGAGGATAAATAAGTTAGAAGCCGATTTTGTCCGTCCGGAATGCATAGGAGGCAGCACCTAGCGTCGATCGTATAGAGGCTATAGCAGCACCCCGAAGGCTCCCGAACAGAATTTTATGGCTTGTAAACATGTTTAAAATGTGTAAAATTATATTCTCTAGGCTTGAGTTTGTTGTGATGAGTTTTGGACTTGTCCGGTGACTCGTTGAGATCGTGCGGTATCCGAGTATCCCGTTGAGAAGCCTAGAATGATTCCAATTGATCATGGCTAAAATTTTTATATTTTATAACACATTGAAAACGTGTTACGGGCAGCAAGATTTTGAAAATGAAGAGGATGAATTTTTATGATGTTAATGGCATGTTATAAGACGTATATGTTTGAATGAAAAAGAAAGAAAATTATTTTGAGGATTTTAATGACTTGTGGCGAAGTTATGACAGATTACGGGCGTGTGGATGCCGGACGATGGGTCGGGGTGCCCCACCAAACTTTACGGGCGTATGGATGTCGACCGACGGGTCGGGGTGCCCCGCCAACTTGACTGATTACGGGCGTGTGAATGTCGGCCTTCGGGTCGGGGTGTCCCGCCAATCCTGGATCCTTGTAGGCTTGATCAAGCGACCATGACTGATGACTGGAGGGAATTTCTAAGCCACACTTTATAAAATAAATTGAGGTAAAGGTTATCTTGAGGATTGAGGTTACTTTCATGCCATGAAATATATTTTGATGATGAGGTTAAAGTTTATTTAATGATGATAATTGAAGTTTAAGTTTAAAGTTAAAGTTCGCTTAAAGTTTTTATGTTGGAGTTGAAGTTTAAAACATATTTTTAGTATCACTATTTTTGACGCATGTGGATGTATATTTATTACTTGTTATAAAGATTTGAGCTTGCTGAGTCTTTAGACTCACTAGATCTGATTGTGTGCAGGTGAGAGTGTTGTTGAGGTTCGAGGCGAAGATGCTTGAGGAGCTCGGACCCAGGCAGCGCACTCCCAAGACATTCAGCTTCCGCATTAGATTTTCACGAGAGTTTTTATGAGAAATTCTGAGGGAAATTACATTGTGTTTGACATGATGTTTAGATGAGTTATTTTTATGTTTCTTCAAGCTTTGAGATCAAAATTTTAATATGATGAGACATTGTTGCGACCTTAAGTTACTTAATTTATGATTACGCCTTTATTCTACAAAAATATTTCTACAAAAGAAGTCGGGTTGTTACAGTTGGGATTCATGTTTTACAGGTGAGAGTAGCCAGGTCTTGCATCATAAACCCTTATATGTTATACGATATGTTATGATATGATTGTATGATGAAATGTTTTAAGATCATGCACGCATTCATATTTTTACGTTATTTTAATTACAAGTATGTGCTTGCATGCGATTTTATTAATATTTACTTTGCTATGTATTACGATAGAGCATGCTGAGCCTCTAGGCTCACTAGGTTTAAATGGTGCAGGTGATGACCCTACAGATGAGTTCACATCGACTGGCGGTGAAGACGTCTGAGCGCCTGTTGCAGTAGTACCCCGTGACTGTCTTTATTATTCAGTCTGTCATGTTACAGTTTTAGATACTGGTTTTTAAACATGTTGTCTTTCAATATTCTTTTTACTCGATGATTTTACTGTGTTGGATGTTTTAACGTTTCTAAATACTCATTTATTTATGTTTAAGGTATTTTGAGAAAATGTTTTAGAAATGTTTTAGAAAGGAAAGAGTCATACTTTATGTTTATGCTTCCACACATTTTTACAAAAAAAAATTCCTAGAGTCTGGTTCATTTCATTGGTACCATAGCGATGGTTCTGGTGGGGTACTTGCCTGCTGCGTGGAGCTCAGAAGTCGCACTACCAGTCTGTGAGTTTTATTATTTATGTTTATTTTAGTATGCTGCATGTTTTAGCCTTGCATGAGTTTTGGCCTTAGAGTTTTAAAATTAGACGCTTAGTCGTGCACTTAGATTTACGTGATAAGGTTTTCGTGTGCATGTATGCCTCCCAGACGTGCTATCGGTACGTAACTTAATTTCGGGGACGAAATTTCTATAAGTGGGGGGGATATTGTAACGGCCCGAAATCCAGATTACGTAGAAATGAGTGCATGACTAGGGGGAAAATATTTTTAGAAGATTACATGCCATTTTATATGATTTATTTATGATTTTATGATGCATGGTATGCATGTGTTATTTTTCAGCCTGCTTGAGCTACGGACGCGTGGACGAGATTAGGGTCGACCAAAAAGAAAATAATTTGAGATTTTAAGTTATGAAATTTTTAAGAATGAATTTATTTTATTTTAAGCAAATATTTTTAGAAATTTGGACTTTTATAATTATTTGGAGGGGAACCCGTTTTTCACCTATACAGGTCGGTATATTGAGTTTTAAGGCATTTTAAATTATGAGGAGGCCTAGATTTCGAAATATTATAATCTTTAAAGCCCAAGTATGAGTTTTTAAACACCTTTTTTATTTAATTAGACGGGCAAGCTTGTAATCTTTTTAATTAAAGCCATATGGGTCATTTTAGGCACTTTAATGATTTCTTAAACAAAAATTTAAACACACCCTAGCCTCCATCTGATGTACCAGCCGTCTTCTCCGCTCCCTTAGCACACAAAATTTCAAAAATAATCAGCAGAGTTGCGCCCCGATCTCGCACCTACAACGTACGTACCTCGCAGATCAACGTCTTCTTCAACCCAGGCATGTAATATCTATTCCTTTTCTCACCATTTCAGCCATAGTAAGCTGTTTTTAATGAAAACTTGCATGAATTGTATGTGATTTGTTTAGATCTATGCATAACGTTTGAGATCCATGCATGTTTCACAGTTTTCAAAACGTTTTTGATTCATTTCTTGTGATTCTTCGGTCATGGTCGGTTCATGGGGCTTAGGTTTTGGTCCAAGGGTGGTTCAAGTAGTTAGTACATCGAGTTAGGATCACTTAGGTTAAAAAGGAAAGCAATTTGGTCAAGAAATGAAATAGTTATGAATTTTATGATCAAAATGTGTCCTGCCTGGTCGTCTGTGCGTGACAGCAGAGTTGTTGGGGTCGGATAAGTCGCTCTATGCATTATTATGGTGAAGGTTGCTTTCATTAGATAGACCATGAAGTTAGGGTCACGTAGGTCCAAATGGGGGGCGATTTGGTCGAGAAACGAATTAGTTATGAATTTTATGGCTAGCACGTGTCCTGGTTGCAGTCTGCGCGCAATAAGTGAGCTTGCGGGCGATGGTTTGGTCACATACTGTATCGTTTTTGAGTTTGGTTTATTTCAGTACCTAGTATATTAAGTTAGGGTAATGTGGGTCGAAGAAGAGAGTGCTTTGGATAAGAATTGTATTTTTAATGAGTTTTACCATTTTGTCGCTCGAAGTGAGCCATGTCGGGTCATTTTTGTGAAAATTAAGATTTCGAGTCTTAGGGACTGCTAAAGTTCGTGGATGATTTTATTTGATGTTTTAAGCATATTTTAAGATGTTTCCAATATTTTTAGAATTTATTTGATTTATGGGATTTTTGGCAATTTTAGCGTATTGGCCGAATATTTTAAAGTCAAAATTTTAAAGTCAAAATCCTTTTATTTATGGGCCTAATATTTTTCTAGAATTTTAAAGTAAAAAATTTAAAGTCAAATCCTTTTTATGGGTCTAATACTTTTATCAAATTTTAAAGTCAAATTTTGGTCATGGGATTTTATTTGGTCAAAATTGATCAATGGGTCTTTATTTATTCAAATTTTAAATGTTTGAATTTTTAGCAAAGGATGGAGTAAATTAGAAATTTTAAAATGTTTATTTTATGTTTTGGGCCGGACGGTTCAATTGGACCGATGTGGCTGGTTCTGTTGGACCGGGTCGATTCATCGTGTGTCGAGTCAAAATATTTTAAAGTTGGTCGAGTTATTTTAATGTCGGACATGCAATTTTAATTTTAAGCCAAATGTCCAATTTTAAAGAAAATAGCCAGATGGTTGAAAATTGAGTCAAACCTTTTAAATAATTAAAGTTATGTTTAATTTTAAGTTTTTAGTCAAAATTAGGGCCTTTGGTATTTTATTAGAGTCAAAATCGATTTTTAGGATTTAATTTGGTCAAAATCGGTCTTTTGGTCAAAATCGGCTTTCGAGGTCAAAATTGATCAAAAATTGATTTTAAAAGTCAAAATCAATTTTTAACAAGTCCCAAATTGATTTTAATTAGTACATTTTTAGTCTTGATTTTAAGAAATCAAAAATTTAAAGAAATTAGGTAAAAATGGGAAAAAGCGGTGAACATTCGTTTCATCGGCCGAGTTTAGAGCGTTGTGTGGTCTATAATGGTGAGCCTGGCCCCGAATCAATCCTTGACCGAAGTAGAAAAATGTAGAATCCCGTAAATACATAATTAATCATATATGTAGTATGATATGTACGTAAAACTTTTTAAAAAAATAATTAATTATACACTAACGGGCTAAACTTTTAAATTGCATGATTTTAAGTAAATTCACGCATCATGAGATTTATGAAACGATCAGGCATGTCCTTTTTAAGTTAAAAATCCGAGGAATTGAAGTGATGTGGCAAGTCTACGATGGGAGTTAACCGGGTAGCCGGGCCGGAAGATCCCCTGTTTTTAGGAGCGATTTCAGGATTTCAGGGCCTATAGATCCTCGTCTAACAGCGGGGTGAAGTTGCAGTTTTCAGGAGGAGTGACATATAGGGATCCCGAGGTAAGGTCGGGTGAACCACACCGCCACGTACGTTGGTTATTACGACTAATCAGTCATACGCTGCTCACACACTGATATAACTCTTACGCTTTCTTTCAGGTTATGATATTCCATGCCTTATATGTTATACGATATGTTATGATATGATTGTATGCTGAAATGGTTTAAGATCATGCACACATTCATGTTTTTACGTTATTTTAATTACAGGTATGTGCTTGCATGCGATTTTATTAATATGTACTTTGCTATGTATTACGATAGAGCATGCTGAGCCTCTAGGCTCATTAGGTTTAAATGGTGCAGGTGATGACCCTGCAGATGAGTTTACACCGACTGGCGGTGAAGACGTCTGAGCGCCTATTGCAGCAGTACCTCGTGACCGCCTTTATGATTCAGTCTGTCATGTTACAGTTTTAGATACTGGTTTTTAAACATGTTGGCTTTCAGTATTCTTTTTACTCGATGATTTTACTGTGTTGGATGTTTTAACGTTTCTAAATACTCTTTTATTTATGTTTAAGGTATTTTGAGAAAATGTTTTAGAAATGTTTTAGAAAGGAACGAGCCATACTTTAAGTTTATGCTTCCGCACATGTTTTAAAAAAAATATTCCTAGAGTCTGGTTCGTTTCAGTCGCACTCCAACAAGTCGCATCTGAATCTCGGAACCGCACCGGTCTACCCCAGTACTAACCTAGACTAAGAACCGGATCTGCCCACGCACAACCAACAAAGCGTACATACTCAAATCCGGATCCTTGCCAAACGACAGCGTTTCGCTACCCGCGCAATATATTCCACCTGCACGCCTAGAATAACGCACGACTACCAGATCTGATTCTTACACCGCAGAATCTCCAACTTTCCAGAGCTGTTCTACGCATCCTCTCGAACCCGATAGCTTCACCAAGCATATTAGCTCAAAGTTGGCTCATCTCAAATTTGTTCGAACCAAATCTAGTCCATGCTGAACCCGATTAATTAACTCAATTAAGCTAATAGACTTTCGGGTCTCACATCTCTCCCCCACTAAAACAGGATTTCGTCCTCGAAATCGATCAACGACTCTAGATCAAAAGTTCAAGATAACTGGAACAAACAACCACAAATAAAATTAACTACTGGAAACAAACGCAACATCTATTCCAACAGATGTGGCCACTCGCGTTGCATTTTCTCTTCCAGCTCCCACGTAGCTTCTTCTCTACCATGTTTGCTCCACTGGACCACCAGGGGAATGGTCTTGTTCCTCAACTATTTCTCTTTTCTATCCAAGATCTGCAAGGGATATTCCACATAACTCAAAGTCCGATCTAACTCCACCTCGTCAGTTCTCAACACATGCGAAGGGTCTGGCTCATACTTCCTCAACATAGACACATGAAAAACATCATGCAAGGAAGACAGATCAGTCGGCAACAACAGCCGATAAGCCAAAGGACCAATTCTCTCAACAATCTCATATGGTCCAACATAACGAGGAGCCAACTTTCCGTTGAGACCAAATCTCATATCACTGCGAAAAGGAGAAACTTTCAGGAAAACCAGATCACCAATTGAAACTCTAAATGTCTACGCCTCTTGTTCGCATAACTGGCTTGGTGATCTTGTGCAGCTTTCATTCGCTGTCGGATCAGATCCACTTGATCTCTCATCTGCTGCACAAATTCTTGAGAAGACAACTGCTTCTCCCCCACTTTTTCCCAACACACAGGCGATCTACACTTCCTGCCATGCAAAGCTTCAAATGGTGCCATACCAATCGTAACCTGGTAGCTGTTGTTATATGAAAACTCCACCAAAGACAACGAATCTTTCCAGCTACAACTAAAATCCATCACAACAGCTCTCAACATATCCTCTAAAATCTGGATAGTCCTCTCAGATTGGCCATCTGTCTGGGGATGATACGCTGTACTCATTGCCAATCTGGTATCCAAAGCTGATTGCAAACTCTTCCAATACCTGGAAGTAAACCTCGGATCACGATTTGAAACTATAGAAACAGGCACACCATGCAAACGCACCAGAAAATCTATGTACAGCTTCGCCATCTTCTTCAAAGAATAGGTCATGCAATAGGGAATGAAGTGAGCAGACTTCGACAATCTATCTAACAACCCACACAGCATCACAACCTCTGGTATAACGAGGTAAATGTGTAACAAAATCCATGGCTATGTGCTCCCAATTCCATTGGGTAATCTCCAAACTCTCTAATAGAACACCAGGTCTCATACTCTCGGCCTTAACTTGCTGACAGTTATGAAGTGAGCAGACTTCGACAATCTATCTAACAACCCACACAGCATCACAACCTCTGGTATAACGAGGTAAATGTGTAACAAAATCCATGGCTATGTGCTCCCAATTCCATTGGGTAATCTCCAAACTCTCTAATAGAACACCAGGTCTCATACTCTCGGCCTTAACTTGCTGACAGTTCAGACAACGGGCTACAAAATCAGCAACATCACTCTTCAAACCTGCCCACCAGTAATGTTTCTTCAAGGCATGATACATCTTCCTTGCACCAGGATGGACACTGTGTCTACTACATTGTGCTTCTCTCAAGATCTCCTCCTTCAAATCAATCAGATTTTGCACAACCAACCGGCCACGAAACCTCAGACAACCATCAGACGAAACAGTGTAATCCTCCAACTGTCCAGCTCTAACCTTGAACTTCAACTCATGGATGGATGGATCTGTTCTCTGAGATGCTCTAATACTCACAACAATCTGTGGCTCAACTTGAAAAGAAGACAACACAACATAATCCTCACATGGGTAGAACCGCCAACCAGTAGTGCTTAGTGATCATGGACCTTCGAAATCTTCAACGAAGTCAGCATCGCCACTTGAGCCTTTCAGCTCAATGCATCAGCAACTATTTACTTTCCCAGGCTGATATTGGATCTCACAATCAAAATCCTTAAGCAGATCCGTCCACCTATGCTGTCTCATGTTCAAATATGACTGAGAAAATAGGTACTGAAGGCTCTTGTGGTCTGAATACCCCACAAACTACTCGCCATACAGATAGTGGCGCCAAATATTCAAGGCAAAGACCACTGCTGTCAACTCCAAATCATTAACTGGGTAACGAGTCTCATGCTGTTTCAACTGACGAGAGGCATACGCAATGACTCGACCATGCTGCATCAACACACAACCCAATCCATTCAACGAAGCATCCGAACAAACGACAAAACCACCTGATCCTAAAGGCAAAGCTAACACCGACGCAGAAGTTAGCTTCTCCTTGAGCAATTGGAAACTATTCTCACATTGCTCAGTCCAACCTCTTGTATTTCTGAGTCAACTGCGTCATCGGCTTAGCTATACTAGAGAATCCCTCTATAAAACGCTTATAATAGCCAGCCAAACCCAAGAAACTACGAATCTCCAAAACATTCTTGGGGTGCTCCCAGTTAACAACACCCTCTACCTTACTGGGATCCACAGAAATACCTTCCACTGAAATGACATGACCCAGAAATACAACTATGTCCAACCAAAACTCGCACTTGGAGAACTTAGCATACAGTTGCGAGTCTCGTAGCATCTAAAGAACCAATCTCAAATGCTCTTTTTGCTGCATCGGAGTCTTAGATTACACCAGGATATCATCGATAAACACAATCACAAACTGATCGATGAATTCTCTAAATACTCGATTCATCAGGTCCATGAAAACTGCGGGGGCATTCGTCAATCCAAAAGGCATAACCAAAAACTCATAATGCCCGTACCTCGTACGAAATGCTGTCTTCGCAACATCTTGCTCTCGAATGTGCAACTGATGGTACCCCGAACACAGATCGATCTTATAAAACACAGCCGAACCCTGAAGCTGATCAAACAAGTCATCGATCCTTGGCAAAGGGTACTTATTCTTTACTGTCGCCTTATTCAACTGCCTAAAGTCGATGCACATCCTCATCGACCCATCCTTCTTCTTCACAAACAAGATAGGCGCTCTCCACGGAGACATACTCGGCCTAATGAAACCCTTCTCCAAAAAGTCACTAAGATGTACCTTAAGCTCCCTCAACTCAGCAGGCGCTAAATGATACGGAGCTCGCGAGATCGGTGCTGTACCAGGTAGCAACTCAATGCTGAAGTCTATCTCCCTCTTCGGAGGAAAACCAGGAATCTCCTTCGGGAACAGATTCGGGAAATTACGAACAACGGGAACATCGTTAAGTTCTACGCACGAAAAAGAAGACGCATCCAAAGCATATATCATAAATCCAGCATTCTCCAAAGACAACAGACTAAACATCTCCATCGCAGAGACTAAAGGAATCTTCGACTGGGAATCATGGCCGTAGAAATTTCATTTCTCGCCAGACTGGGGCCTAAAACGCACAACGGCATGGAAACAATCCACAGTGGCCCTACACCAGACAACACGTACATTCCCACTATGCAATCGAAATCCCACATCACTAGCCTGATCATGTTGGCTAACAACACGTTCTCACCGAACCTAAGAAAGCCATTCAACAAGATCTTTCGGGAGTACAGGCTCGCACCGACAAGAGTCACAACAGACACAACATCACAAAAAACAGTGGTATGCAATCCATGCTCAACCACAAATGCATCAGCAATAAACGAATGCGATGCTCCTATATCAAACAATACACGTGCAGGAAAATAAAAAACAAAGCAAGTACCTACGATCACTCCTCCTCCTGGCGTTTCCTCCGCTTGCTCCCTCGTCATGGCATTCACTTGGGCATACTGAGGTCCTGAAAACTGGGGCTGGGAAGACTGTCCAAACCGTGAAGGACCAGGATGCTGGAACGGCCTAAACTAAGGCTCTCCCAACCTCTGTTGCGGAGCAGGAAAAGATCGACCTCGAGACGATCCACCCGCATGGCCCTACAGTGGGGCAGCGGTGCGCTATGATCCAGCCAAAGGACACACTCTCGCAAAGTTCCCATACTGTCCTCAGACGTTACACGAACCTTTCACACCTAGACACTGCGCCGTAGGATGCTTTCCTCCACACTGGCCACAAAAATCAACCTTGGAACCACTACTTCTAGAACTACCCGAGCCAAAAGAACTAGAACCTGACTCCTTCTTGAATTGACGACCACATGGCCTAAACCTCCGGTGTCCAGACTGTGCTACTTGTTGCTGGGGTGGCTGGGATGATTGCACAGACTGGGAAGGTTGCACCCCCGAAACCATGGGACGGTTACCTTGCACCACTTGCGGCCTAACACGAGACCTACGGTTCTGCAGTCCTTCCTCAATATCTATAGCCTTGTCCACCGCATCCGCATAACTTGACGGTGAACCCACCAACATCAAAGAATACAACTCTTCATTCAGTCCCTCCAAGAACTTGTTCCTCTTCGCCCTCTCTCGGCCAGAGACATGCGGAACATACGCAAGAAGAGACGAAAATCTCCGGGCATACTATCCCATGGACATAGTCCCCTGCACCAGGTTATCAAACTCACGCTCCCTGGCGTTCACAAAGGATTCCGGAACATACTCCTGACGGAAGGCAGTACAAAAGCTGCTCCACGTGATCCCTTCACCTGTCTCCTCTAGATTCCTCGAAGCGCCTCTCCTCCAACGCTCGGCACCTCTTCTCAACTGAAACGTAGCCAAACTCAACCTACGCTTGTCATCATACCTGACACGGCCAAACAACCCGATTATGTGCTGCAACCAGGACTCCGCATCGAAACTAGGCTCATCACCATTAAACGTTTGAGGGTATCCGCTGAAACCTCGCCATCACAAGTTCCATGTCGTCCACACGGGCTGCCAGCTCATCAACCTCAATCTGACTATCGCGTCTACGAAAAGGTCCACTACGCTGCACCTCCTCGTTCTGACCCTCGGACTCTTCCTGAAACTGCCCTCTACCTCTACCCCTACGTCTAGACGGCATCTACGAAGGCACTAAGAGGTTAAGATCACACAGCAATAATTATATCACATAACAAACAAATCACATAGTCATGCACATGCAACAAACAACACTGTGCCAAGACTCAAGTGTGATCAAAGGAAATCGAGCTTATCCCAACTTAAGCTCTGATACCAAAAATGTCAGGCTCGTGCTCAATCAGAGATAAACCACGCAAAACAATAGCAGAAGCAATAAAAATAGTGGTTAAATTTTCGTTTTTGGCCTGACTGAAAGGTAACATAATTTAAAATACTGCAATACTCAAAATATACCAGTTAAAATAACACAGTACAACAGTACATCATGTATCGAATACAAGAACAACTGGATACAACAAAGAACAGGACATTCCCTGGCTACCAGTACTGATACATATATCCTATACTAACTGGGACACTCTAACCACCTCCTGGGGCACCTCCAGCTGGGTCAAATCCACGACCAACTGAGTAACCTGAGAAACCTGGACAACACACATAGGCAAACAAACACCAGCCCCAGGGGGACATGGGGTCAAACCCCAGTACGGAGAGCAACTGAAAAACAGTAGATAAATAGCAATAGAAAAAATGCAAATGCTATGCATGAGAATAAGGCTAAAACCGAAGACAGGGAGCCAAAGGATCTCAACGGCTGCTCAACAAATGATAACAGATCAACTGAACACTGGTGGCCACGGGGTGTGTGAGCATATGGGAGCTACCCACTTGTCTCAACACACGGTACTAGATGCAAAACACAGCTCAACCTGCTGTTGCCCAACTCATGAGATGTGGGAGCTACCCACTCCGCTCATAGTGGCTAACAGATCCCAGCAGGGATATGAGGCATACGGGAGTTACCCGCTCGTCCTCTAAACACGCATCCTGGCACACACAGATCAAGATAACAAAGCACGGCTAACCAAGATCTGGGTTCAACATGGATAATGCATGTATGCAAACAAACATCTTGCAATAACAACACAAAACAGGAGCAAGCAAGTGCACACAGAATCCAACACAGAAGCTCACAAAAAATCCATGCCAAATCAACGATGTAAGACAAGCTCACATCAGTACCTCAGTCTTCTGAGCTACAATTACCACAACGAAGTCCCGAGCAACACATATCTGAGAACCTGCTAAGCAAAGCACAACGTTAACTCAGGGACGCAAATCACAGACACTACGAACTAGGAGCTACGCACTCCACCAGTTCTGTCCTACCCATCTTGATCAACAACCAGCTCTAAAAAAAGCACAAGGGTAGAAACTAACACTTACCCAACGAGCTACCTGAACGGCTGGAGTAATCCGACCCTTATGCTAACTGAATACAGAAGGGATATGTCTTCGCGAACCTCTCCAAGCTTGACGCAAGCTTCCAAAAGCGGTACCAAACGAAGCGTCTTAGCAAGAGGAGTCCAACGCTTCCACTCTCGCTTTAGTCGGAGCTGTCTACCGTCGACAATCGAAGAAGATAATGTTCGGTGAACAGTAGCTAGGGTATCGCGACAGAGTTATCTTACAGGAAATATTTCTAAGTGTCGGGGAACAATAATGGACGAAGGGTCAAAGTACTCTCTTAAATATAATTCAAATCTGGTCAAATCTGGTGAACAACAGACACCGACAACCTCGGGGTTGACATCTGAAACCAGCTCAAATCTGAGTACCACTCCAGATCTAGACACTACGTCAAAACAGACGTGGGAATTAACCAAATGACGTCGCACAGGAACACGCTCCCAACTCATACACGTAATCCCACTAACTCAAGTCTGAAACAATAAACGACGTCGCACCCATAGCACTCAGATATGTCGCACTCCAACAATTCACATCTGAATCTCGGAACCGTACCGATCTACCCCAGTACTAACTGAGACTAAGAACCGGATCTTCCCACGCACAACAAACAAAGCGTACATAGTCAAATCTGCATCCTTGTCAAACGACAGCGTTTCACTACCCGCGCAATATATTCCACCTGTGCGCCCAGAATAACGCGCGACTACCAGATCTGATTCCTACACCGTAGAATCTCAAACTTTCCAGAGCTGTTCTACACATCCTCTCGAACCCAATAGCTTCACCAAGCATACCAGCTCAAATTTGGCTCATCCCGGATCTGTTCGAACCAAATCTGGTCTATGTTGAACCCGATTAATTATCTCAATTAATCTAATAGACTTTCGTGTCTCACAGCGAGAGCTGAGCTGTGCGCCAAAGCTGTTTAGCGTGGGAGATCTGAACCGCATGTGTGAGCTGAGCAGTGAGTGTGATCTGTCCTATGAGCGTGATCTGAGTAGCGATTATGATCTGATGGGAGCATGATGTTTTGGAAGCGTGATATGTTGGTATGTGCAAGCTGATAGTGTAAGCGTGTTGTGCTGCATGTCTAAGCTGGTATCAGCTTTGAGTCCTGATCTGGTCGGTGACTACTGTTGTGAGACCCGAAAAGCTGATAAGATTAATTGAGTTAATTAATCGGGTTTTATTGAGATCAGCTTTGAGTCGATATGCTTAGAGAAGCTATTGGGTTTTGTTTCAACCTTGGAACAATTCTGTAGAGTTAGAGTTTGGCACGGAATCTGTTCAGTAGCGAGTGCTGAGTCATCGCTGAATGTTAGCGTTCAGCTGTGGTGACGTCAGTGGTTGTGTTCAGCAGTAGCGAGATCTGTTGTCGCTGAGCAGTAGAGAGTGCGCTAGCGTGTTTCTGCAGTGAGTAGCTAAACGTCGTCGTTTGGATTAGTTGGAACGACAATGTTTTGGATTAGCAAAGAAGACACAGCTGTGAGTTGTGTTAGCTTCAGCTGTGTGAGAGATCTGATGTTGCGTTGTGAACAGATGTTGGTTAGTTGTTCAGCAGTGAGTAGCGGATGACGTGTCCAGTTGCGATAGTAGTTCTCTGCAACGTCGTTTGAGTTAGTAGAGATCTGTTTTGGCTTAGGGTAAGATCTGTTGCAAGATCTGTTTGCGAGCGGGAATATCCGTTGTGATAGTTTAAGTGGTCGGTTGATCTGTCCCCAGTTTCTGTCAGCAGTGAGATTTCATAGGGAGCTTGACCTTGTTCTCTATTGTTGCTTCCCGACACTTAGAATAATTCCCGATTGCTGATCTCTGTCGCGATACCCTAGCTACTATTCACCGAACCTTATCTTCTTCGATTGCCGATGGTATAAAGCTCTGATTGAAGTGAGAGTGGTAGCGTGGGACTCCTATTGCTGAGACGCTTCATTTGGTACCGCTTTCGGACGTTTTCTTGAAGCTGGTGAGATGTGCGAAGACATCTCCCTTGTGTAGTCAGTTAGCATTTCCGTCCTAGCTTGTTGGGGTAAGTGTTCAGATCCTGTCTTATGTTGTTTATAGCTCTCTGCTGAGTTAGATGGGGTAGGATAGCGCTGGTTGAGTTCGTAGCTCCCAGCTGTTGCTTTTCTGTGCTTCCGTCCTTGAGTAGTTGCTTGTGTTGGATTAGCAGGTGGTGGATCTGTGTTGCTTGGACCCTGTTTGTAGTAATTGTTGCATAGAAGATTTTAGGTATGGATGTGAGCTTGTTACAGCTTAGGATTGAGCATGGATTATGTGCTTGGCTGTGTATGCTCTGTGCTTGTGAGGATTGAGAATTTGGATTAGTGATTAATTGATTTGATTTGGGAATTAATCACGTAGATTTTGAAGTCCTTGCTGATTTTGAGCGTTGCGTTAATTTTTGGGAAATTCAATCGTAACGATTTTTGGTGCAAAGCTGTTAATAGCACGCAACTGTAGCGGAGTCAACGCATGTCAACCTTACTGTAGCTTGCTGCTGGTGAAATTGGAATCAGCAGAGATGACGTCAGCGTGACGCAAGGAGAGCTGCTGGTTTTGGTTTCGGAGTTTGAAGTTGCTGCTGGCAGATGTTGCGCTTAGCGTGAGATTGAACGAGGAAGTGACACGTGTTAGTCAACATTTTGGAGTGTTGACTATTGAATTCAGCAGTTGCGCTTGTGAACAGTGATCAGCTGATGGTTTGTGGAATCAGTCGCAAGAGCTGTCGACAGATATGGTGACGTAGTCGTGATGTATTCCTTGCTGCTGGTAGTAGATCGCGTTGTGTTGGTTGCTGCTGACCAGCAGGCGCGCAAATACTATAATATTGAGAAGTGACGTCATTTGGATTAGTAGATGCGTCGTCGTTTTGAGTGATTTCTCGCGAGCCCTTAGCAGCTTTGAGCGTGAACTTGTCTATATTTCAATGTTGTGAAGCCCGTGACCTTGCTGCTATGTGTTTACGTGGAACAGTTTGATGAATTGCTTGAGCTATACATTCAGTTTGCACGTATTATGAATTGTATGCATTAAGTATTGATATTGAATGGCATTCATGCATACATCTTGAGCCTGAATTGATAGATTGATTTGATTACCTGATTGGGTGCCACGTTGTGAGTGGCCGACTGTTGAGTCGTGCCCAAAAAGTCCAACGCTATCGTCGGAGTGGTGACTACCGGATTCGAGTGTCTACCACCGAGCTGTGATGGGTTGACGGGCCCAGATGATCATGGACAGATGATTTCCACCGGCTGATTGGCTGTGTGTGGTATAGAGGCTTGATTTGAGTTGCCAGTTGATAGACTGGTCTAGCTATCCGATTTCTTGATAGCCCTCATGCATTCATAGCATTGATTTATAGCATGTTGCATGTTTATCTGCTTTGATAGCTCTTCGTACTGAGGCTTGACCTTGTACTTCCTTTCTTGCTTTTGTTGTTTGGGTCTGCTTTACCCATTTGCAGGAGTTTCAGGTAACCTAGCTGGGCAGAGTGGAAGTTTAGCTGGTCGATCCCCGCGTCCCTGAGTCCCAGTCAATTTATGACATGTATTGAACCGGGGGATGCCCCGTGTTATCGTGTATTTGGGGATCTGTATTTTGATCACACTCGAGTCTAGGCACAGAGTTTTGATTTGATTTTGATTGCCTCTGTGACTTATGTGATCTATTATCTGTCTTGTTATTATATCTGCTGTGAGATCTTACCTCTAGGCTTGTTAGATGCCGCCGAGACGAGGAGGAGGTAGGAGGACTAGACGTTCTG
>KQ997636.1:200975-214576 GCA_001598015.1 Dorcoceras hygrometricum | reverse complement strand
ACTAGACGTTCTGAGGAGGAGTCTAGAGCAGGTAGTGATGATGACGCCCAGGTGGAGGACGTCACTAGGCAGATAGGTGGTATGGAGTTAGTCTTAGCCCGATTCCAGCGGACGAACCCCTCGACGTTGGCCGGTACTGAGGGTGGCGCTAGGGCTGAGGTGTGGCTTGTTCAGATGGAGGAGTTGTTTTATACCCTGGAGTATGCTCCGGAAAAGAGATTGAAGTTGGCAGTGCTGCAGCTGCGAGATGATGCTCAGCGCTGGTGGAGGAGTACCTCTAGGATGCTTCGAGATAGTGGGATGATGCTCACTTGGGATGTTTTCTGTGAGGCTTTTCGACGGGAATACACTCCAGAGTCCTACTTCGCTAGCCGGGAGCGTGAGTTTGATAATTTGAAGCAAGGTGATATGCGTGTGGCCGAGTATGCGAGGCGGTTTTCTGCGCTTCTAGTGTACATGCCACTGTGGCGAACCAAGATCGAACGAAGAGGAACAAGTTCTTGAAAGGGTTGAGACCTGATCTTTATCGAATGGTGCTGTCTGGGTCCCCGGCGACTTTTATGGAAGCTGTGAACAATGCAGTTGATATCGAGGAGAGTTTGATGGATCCTGAGGCTCTAGTGCATCAGACGACCGCGCGTGCTTCTCAGCCAGCTCAGGCGGTGTCGCAATCGTATCAGTCTCCTCAGGGGTCACAGCAGTCGAGTCGCCAGCAGTTTAGACCTAGAGGGAAGCAGTTCAAGAAGAAGGGCCATTCGAGTTCTTCTGGTTCCGTGAGCTCTGGTTCTGGCAGTGGTTCTGGTAGCGGTTCTGGAGGCGGATTCTGTAGCCAGTGCGGAGGGAGGCATGAGACTTCACATTGTCGAGGAGTCCGAGGACTCTGCCATCTTTGTGGTCAGCCGGGACACTTCGCTAGAACGTGTCCTTCGATTGGAGGGCGGTCTACTGGTCAGTCGCAGCAGGGTTCCGCTAGTGGTTCTTCTCAGCGACAGCAACCTTTTGTTCAGTCCCAGCGATCTGGTTTTCAGCCTCGTGAGCCGTCATGTTTTGGAGGACCTTCCCGACCCCCATTTCAGATTCCCCAGCAGGCGCAGGCGAACGCCTTGACAGGAGATCAGGCTGAGGAGACTCCGGGCATGGTGATTAGAGGTACATGCTCTATTTAGGATTATCCTGCGAGAGTTTTGTTTGACATTGGTGCATCACACTCTTGCATATCTGAGATATTTGTGTTTGAGCGTGGGTTTAGTTCTTCCCCACCGTGTGATGTTGTTTCTGTGTCTACTCCTGCTGGTGTGAACCTGTGGTCCCGAGAGGTAGTAGTAGATTGCCTGATTAGGTTTGATGAACATGTGTTGGTGACCAATTTGATTGTGTTGGGGATTAGAGATTTCGACTGTATTTTGGGAATGGACGTGTTATCTAGCTATAGGGCTACCGTCGATTGCTTCCATGGTGTGGTGAGATTTCGCCCTGATACGGGTGAGAGGTGGGATCTACGGCACGGATTCGAGGTCGAAGATTCCCCTAGTGTCCGCTATGGTGATGTTTAGCCTGCTATCGCTAGGTAATGCGGGATTCATGATCTATGCACTTGATAGTTCCCAGGAGCAGCGATTAGAGTTGCGCGACATCCCCGTTGTTCGAGAGTTTTCCGACGTGTTTCCAGATGAGATTCCTGGATTCCCTCCTCGTCGTGAGATCGACTTCAGTATTGAGTTGGTGCCTGGTACCGTCCCGATTTCTGGAGCTCCTTATCGGTTGGCGCCCGCAGAGTTGAAAGAGCTGAAGGAACAGTTGAGTGATCTCTTAGAGAAAGGCTTCATCAGACCGAGCATGTCGCCTTGGGGAGCTCCGATTCTGTTTGTGAAAAATAAAGATGGCACTATGAGGATGTGTGTAGATTTTAGACAGTTGAATAAAGCAACAGTGAAGAACAAGTATCCTTTGCCAAGGATTGATGACTTGTTTGATCAGTTGCAGGGATCGGTGGTTTACTCGAAGATCGATTTGCGCTCTGGTTATCACCAGTTGCGAATTAGAGACGCTGACGTTGCGAAGACAGCCTTCCGGACTCGATATGGGCATTTTGAGTTTCTTGTCATGCCGTTTGGATTGACGAATGCCCCCGCCGTCTTTATGGATTTGATGAGTAACGGTGCAACTCCAATCTTTTAAACCGTATAGCAACACAAGCGCCACGGTTCGATCGCTCTACCTAGCAGGGGCAATTATTTCACTCCAACACAGTTTCGTTGGTCTCTTTGAGATTATCGAGCGGATTGGACAATTGGCTTATAGACTGAGGCTGCCCGAGGAGTTAGCCACGATTCATGACGTGTTTCATGTGTCAATGTTGAGAAAATATGAGCCGGATTCGTCCCACGTTTTGAGAACTGACGAAGTTGAGCTGGATTCTGCCTTGAGTTATGTCGAATATCCGGTGCAGATCTTGGATAGGAAGGAGAAACAGCTGAGGAACAAGATAATTCCGTTGGTGATGGTCCAATGGAGCAAGCATGGCCGAGAAGAAGCAACCTGGGAAGTTGAGGAGAAAATGAGGCAGGACTGGCCTCACCTGTTTGAGCACTGATCGTGTAGAATCTCCAGGTAAAATTCTGGTTTTGCTTCGAATTTTTGGTGCTGAGTTGAATGTTTGATTGTTTTCTGCCTTAGTTTGCTTTTGATTTCGAGGACGAAATCTCTTAAGGTGGGGAGAATGTGAGGATTGAGAATTTGGATTAGTGATTAATTTATTTGATTTGGGAATTAATCACGTAGATTTTGAAGTCCCTGCTAATTTTGAGCGTTGCGTTAATTTTTGGGAAATTCAATCGTAACGATTTTTGGTGCAAAGCTGTTAATAGGACGCTACTGTAGCGGAGTCAACGCAGGTCAACCTTACTGTAGCTTGTTGCTGGTGAAATTGGAATCAGCAGAGATGACGTCAGCGTGACGCAAGGAGAGCTGCTGGTTTTGGTTTCGGAGTTTGAAGTTGCTGCTGGCAGATGTTGCGCTTAGCGTGAGATTGAACGAGGAAGTGACACGTGTTAGTCAACATTTTGGAGTGTTGACTATTGAATTCAGCAGTTGCGCTTGTGAACAGTGATCAGCTGATGGTTTGTGGAATCAGTCGCAAGAGCTGTCGACAGATATGGTGACGTAGGCGTGACGTATTCCTTGCTGCTGGTAGTAGATCGCGTTGTGTTGGTTGCTGCTGACCAGCAGGCGCGCAAATACTATAATGTTGAGAAGTGACGTCGTTTGGATTAGTAGATGAGTCGTTTTGAGTGATTTCTCGCGACCAGCAGATGGATTGTTTTGAAGAGCGAGAGCTGTTACCAGCTCTTGGTAGTTTTGTTTGCGAGAGCTGTTGTCAGCTGGTGTTTGCTACGGCGTCGTTTTGATAAGTGGGAACGGTGTCGTTTTCAAGTGTTTTCGTGCGATTGTTTGTGTAGTCGTTGCTGCTGAACTTAGCGAAAGAAAGGAGGTACCTGCTGGAAGATCTCTACTGTTCAGTCGACTGAATATTGGTGTTCAGCAGACGTTGATTTGGGGAGATTATATATAGAAGTGTTGTTCGACACTTCGAATTATTTTGAGCCAGATATTTCTTATCTCTTCTTCTCCAAACCCTCGTGAAGCTACTATTCACCGTGATTTTCCATCGCCGATTCCCATCGCATCCAGCCTCTGTTTTTGGAAATCTTAGTGGCGCTGGATTCCCCTTGCTTAGCTCTTTCGTTTGCTACCCATTTGAGACGTTGTATTTACGCTGGAAGTGGAAACGCAAAGCTGCTGGAGTTCGAAGCTTTTGAGAAAAGTCTGTACGTGAGTTCTTCTGCTAGCGTGAGCTTTTGGGTGAGCATTCCTGATAGAATTGAGCTCTGTTCTTGTAGCTAATGCCTGCATAGAAGTGTAGGAATTGAATTAGACTTCTGGCCGTAGGATTAGCGTATTTATGATGAGATTGAGCTAAGATATTAGCTATGTTGTAACAGATTTCAACTTCCAGGAAGTTCCTGCTGCGTGATTTGAGCCAGGAGAAATCTGTTAGGTAAATTGAAGAAGAAAGGTACGATTGAGCAGCCCTTAGCAGCTCTGAGCGTGAACTTGTCTATATTTCTATGTTGTGAAGCCCGTGACCTTGCTGCTATGTGTTTACGTGGAACAGTTTGATGAATTGCTTGAGCTATACATTCTGTTTGCACGTATTATGAATTGTATGCATTAAGTATTGATATTGAATGGCATTCATGCATACATCTTGAGCCTGAATTGATAGATTGATTTGATTACCTGATTGGGTGCCACATTGTGACTGGCCGACTGTTGAGTCGTGCCCGAAAAGTCCAACGCTATCGTCGGAGTGGTGACTACCGGATTCGAGTGTCTACCACCAAGCTGTGATGGGCTGACGGGCCCCGATGATTTCCACCGGATGATTGGCTGTGTGTGGTATAGAGGCTTGATTTGAGTTGCCAGTTGATAGACTGGTCTAGCTATCCGATTTGTTGATAGCCCTCATGCATTCATAGCATTGATTTATAGCATGTTGCATGTTTATCTGCTTTGATAGCTCTTCGTACTGAGGCTTGACCTCGTACTTCCTTTCTTGCTTTTGTTGTTTGGGTCTGCGTTACCCATTTGCAGGAGTTTCAGGTAACCTAGCTGGGCAGAGTGGAAGTTCAGCTGGTCGATCCCCGCGTCCCTGAGTCCCAGTCTATTTATGATATGTATTGAACCGGGGGATGCCCCGTGTTATCGTGTATTTAAGGATCTGTATTTTGAATTGATTTTATGTGGTTACTAGTTGTATGAGTTTGAGTTAACTCATATTTTGAGTATGGAATATTTTGAATGAATGATTTTGAAGTTCAGGCCCATTGTATTTCGAAAAAATTTTTAAGCCCTGATTTTAAGCTTCCGTGTTTATGCGCTTATTATGTGTTAATTGTTAGTAATTAGCACGGGGCCTGACAGTGCTGTTATCGTTTGTTTCTTGTTCTGATATCAGCTGTTGTATTTGCATACACGCATTATCCTGTTGAGCTCTGTTTTGCTAGCTGTGCCTGTTGTGTTGATTTGAGAGTACCAGGATGCTGTGTTCGAGGTCGAGCGGGTAGTTCCCGTGTCCCTCGAAGGCCTAGAGTGTAACTACCGTGTCCCTCATCTCCCTGCTGGGTTTGTTAGCCGCTATGAGCGGAGTGGGTAGCTCCCACATCTCATGAGTGGGCAACAGCAGGTGGAGTTGTCTGTTTGCATCTGGTACAGTGTACTGGAGATTAGCGGGTAGCTCCCATGTTCTCAGTGTACCTCGTGGCCACTGACTGTCTTTCCTTTGATCAGATCTTGCTGTTGAGCTGTTGTTGAGATCCTTTGGCTCCCAGATTTCGGTTGTAGCCTTGATCCCTTGCATAGCATTTGCATATTATCTGTTGCTTTCCTTATGCTGTTTGTGCTGATCTTCGTACTGGGGTTTGACCCCGATGTCCCTCTAGGGCTTGTGTTGTTGCCTGTATGTTGTTTCAGGTTTTCTAGGTTTCTCAGCTGGTCGTGGTTTTGACCCAGCTGGAGGTGTCCCAGGAGGTGGATAGAGTGTCCCAGTTAGCGTATAGCATATATGTACTAGTACTGCCGGGGAATGCCCTGTGCTTGTGGGATTCTAAGTTGTATTATGTAGTACTTGTATTTGTTTAAATGTTGTACTGTTGTACTGAATTGTGTTGTTTAATTGGGATACTTTAAGTACTGTTGTATTTTAAATTATATATTTTAAACCGTCAGGCCAAAGCGAAAAATTTGCCACTATTTTCTTACTTCCACGTTGTGCTTTATGTTGTTTTGCTCTGATCTGTGCACGAGGCCTGACATTTTTGGTATCAAAGCTTAATCTGGGATAAGCTCGATTTCTTTAATCACACTTGAGTCTAGGCACAGTGTTGTGTATTGCATGTGCTTGACTATGTGACCTATATGTTGTATTTACTTGTGCTGTATCTGTTCTGTTGTGACCTTACCCTCTCAGTGTTTTCTTAGATGCCGCCTAGACGTAGGGGTAGAGGTAGAGGGCAGTTTCAGGAAGAATCTGAAGGTCAGAACGAGGATGCTCAGCGTAGTTTTCCCCTTCGTGGTCGCGGTAGGTAGGCCGAGTATGAGGTTGACGAGTTGGCTGCTGGTGTGAGCGATACGGAGCTTGTCATGGAGAGGTTTCACCGTATGAATCCTCAGGTTTTCAAAGGGGATGAGTCTAGTGCTGATGCAGATTCGTGGTTGCAGCATGTCACGGGTTTGTTTAACCGTGTGCAGTATGATGATGAACTCAAGTTGAGTCTGGCCACTTTCCAGCTGAGAAAATGTGCGGAGCGTTGGTGGAGAGGTGCTTCGAGGACTTTGGAAGAGACTGGAGTAGGGATTATGTGGGACAGTTTTTGCGCTTCTTTCCGTCAAGAGTATGTCCCGGAGTCCTACGTGAACGCTCGTGAGCGTGAGTTTGATAACTTGGAGCAAGGCAGTATGTCTGCTAGAGAGTATGCCGTAGGTTTTCTTCCCTTCTTGCGTACGTACCGCATGTTTCTGGCCGGGAGAGAGCGAAGAGAACTAGGTTTCTTGAGGGGTTGAACGAGGAGTTGTATTCCTTGGTTTGGCTAGCTCACCGAAGAGCTATGCAGAGGCGGTGGACAGTGCGATCGACATCAAGTAAGGCTTGAGGAACCGTCGGTCTCGTGGTAGGCCGCAGGGGGCGCAGAGTAGTCGTCCAGTGGTTCAGGGAGCGCAACCTTCCCAGTCAGTGCAGTCGTCTCAGCCACCCCAACAGCAGCAACAAGTAGCCCAATAGTTTGGACATCAGAGGTTTCGGCCTCGTGGTAAGCTGTTTAAGAAGAAGTCTGGTTCTAATTCTTTGGGCCCTGGTAGTTCCAGCAATGGTGGTACCAAGGTTGAGTATTGTGGCCAGTGTGGTGGAAGGCACCCTATAGCGCAGTGTGTAGGTGTGCAAGGTTCTTGTAATGTATGTGGTCAGTACGGACACTTTGCTAGAGTGTGTCCTTTGTCTGGATCGCAGCATACCGCAGCTCCACCGCAAGTTTGAGGTGGATCGTCAAGAGGTCGTTCTGCTTTTCCTGTTCAGCAGCAGAGGTTAGGGGAGCCTTAGTTTAGGCCGTTTCAGCAGCCTGGTCCTTCGCGGTTTGGACAGTCTTCCCACCCTCAGTTTTCTGGACCTCAGTTTTCCCAAGTGAACGCCATGACTAGGGAGCAAGCGGAGGGCACGCTGGACGGAGGGATTATCACAGGTACTTAATTTTCTTTGATTTTCCTGCGCGTGTGTTGTTTGATACAGGAGCATCACATTCTTTTGTTTCTGATGCATTTGTGGTTGAGCATGGTTTGCATACCACTACTTTGTGTGATGTTGTATCTATTGCGACTCCTACCGGTGCGAGCCTGTTCTCCCAGGAGATTTTTTGGAATGGTGTTCTTAGGTTTGGCGAGAGTGTGTTGTTAGCCAACCTGATCAGGCTAGTGATGTGGGATTTTGACTGTACAGTGGGAATGGACATGTAGTCTAGCTATAGGGCCACTGTAGATTGTTTCCATGGCGTTGTGCGATTTAGGCCCCAGTCTGGCGAGAAATGGAATTTCTACGGCCAAGATTCCCAGTCGAAGATTCCTTTAGTCTCTACAATGGAGATGTTTAGCCTGTTGTCGCTTGAGAATGCTGGTTTTATGATCTATGCCTTAGATCCGTCTTCTTCTTCGAGCGTAGAGCTTAGTAGGGTCCCCGTGGTTCGACATTTCCTGGATGAGTTTTCGTAGGAGATTCTTGGTTTTCCTCCGAGGCGGGAGATAGACTTCAGCATTGAGTTGGTTCCTGGTATAGCTCCGATTTTGAGTTCCTCGTATCGTTTAGTGCCTGCTGAGATGAAGGAGCTTAAGGATCAGCTTAGTGATTTGCTGGAGAAGCGATTCATTAGGCCTAGCATGTCCCCGTGGGGAGCGCCTACCTTGTTTGTCAAGAAAAAAGACGGGTCGATGAGGATGTGCATCGACTTTAGGCAGTTGTACAAGGTGACAGTGAAGAATAAATACCCTTTGCCTAGGATCGATGATCTTTTTGACCAGTTTCAAGGGTCTGCCGTGTTTTCGAAGATCGATCTGCGTTCTGGGTATCATCAGTTGCGCATCCGAGAGCAGGATGTAGAGAAGACTGCGTTTCGTACTAGGTATGGGCATTATGAGTTTCTAGATATGCCTTTTGGTTTGACGAATGCTCCCGCAGTTTTCATGGATTTGATGAATAGAGTCTTTAGAGAGTTTATCGATCAGTTTGTGATTGTATTTATCGATGACATTTTTGTGTACTCTAAGACTCCGTTGCAGCACAAGGAGCATTTGATGCTAGTTCTTCAGAAGCTTCGAGACTCGCATCTGTATGCCAAGTTTTCCAAGTGCGAGTCTTTGTTGGACCGAGTTGTGTTTCTGGGTCATGTGATTTCTGTTGAGGGTATTTATGTGAATCCCAGTAAGGTTGAGGCTGTTCTTAACTGGGAGCGTCCCAAGAATGTTTTCGAGATTCGTAGTTTCTTGGGTTTGGTTGGCTATTATCGGCGGTTTAAAGAGGGATTTTCTAGTATAGCAAAGCCAATGACGCATTTGACTCATAAAGACAAGAGGTTTGTGTGGACTGAGCAATGCGAGAATGGTTTTCTATTGCTCAAAGAGAAGCTAACTTCTGCGCCTGTGTTAGCTCTGCCGTGTGGTTCAGGAGGTTTTGTTGTTTGTGCAGATGCTTCCTTGAATGGATTGGGTTGTGTGTTGATGTAGAATGGTCGAGTCATTGCATATGCCTCTCGTCAGTTGAAACCGCATGAGACTCGTTACCCAGTTCATGATTTGGAGTTAGCAGCAGTGGTTTTTGCTTTGAATATTTGGCGCCACTACCTGTGTGGTGAGCAATTTGTGGTGTACTCCAACCACAAGAGTCTTCAGTATCTGTTTTCTCAGTGCGATTTGAACATGAGATAGCGTAGATGGATGGAGCTGCTAAATGATTTTTATTGTGAGATCAAATACCAGCCTAGGAAGATGAATGTAGTTGCTGATGCATTGAGCAGAAAGGCTCAAGTGGCGATGTTGGCTTCGATGTAGATTTCGAAGGTCCATGAGCATCTTAGCACTACTGGTTGGAGGTTTTATCCCGCTGAGGATTATGTTGTGGTGTATTCTTTTCAAGTTGAGCCACATATTGTAGCTAGCATTAGAACAGCTCAGAAGATCGATCCATCCATCCATGTGTTGAAGCTGAAGGTGAGAGCTGGACAGTTGGAAGACTATACTGTCTCTTCTGATGGTTGTTTGAGGTTTCTTGGCAGGCTTGTTGTGCCAAATCTGGTTGATCTTAAGGAAGAGATCTTGCGAGAAGCTCATTGCAGTAGATTCAGTGTTCATCCTGGTGCAAGGAAGATGTATCATGCCTTGAAGCAGCATTACTAGTGGGCAGGTTTGAAGAATGATGTTGCTGATTTTGCAGCCCGTTGTTTAAATTGTCAGCAAGTCAAGGCAGAGTGGATGAAACCTGGTGGTTTGTTGCAAAGCTTAGAGGTGGCCCAATGGAATTGGGAGCACATAGCTATGGATTTCGTCACGCATTTGCCTCGTTCCAGCAGAGGTTGTGATGCGGTTTGGGTTGTGATAGACAGATTGTCGAAGTCTATGCACTTCATTCCCTACAACATGACCTATTCTTTGAAGAAGATGGCGAAGCTGTACATAGATTTTGTGGTGCGTTTGCATGGTGTGCCAGTTTTGATTGTTTCAGATCGTGATCCGAGGTTTACCTCCAGGTTTTGGAAGAGTTTGCAAACAGCTTTGGGAACTAGATTGGCTATGAGTACAGCGTATCACCCCCGAAATAGATGGCCAATCGGAGAGGACTATCCAGATTTTAGAGGATATGTTGAGAGCTGTTGTGATGGATTTTAGTGGTAGCTGGCAAGACTCGCTGTCTTTGTGTGACACCCAAACCCAACGGGGCCACGAGAATTGGGGTAAACAAAAATTTTCGAATAAAAGAAGGGCTAAAAGATAATTTGTTATAAGCTGCATCTCTTATAACTCAAATGAAACAAAACTCAGGACCAATTCGAAATTCAGCAGGTACTCAAATACGCGCGCTACTGCTAAAAGCTTTTGCGGAAACAGGGTATTTCATATAACTTTGCAATTGCGGTTTACAACAGCTGCTATTCGATATAAATATACAACCATTGCTACTGATTTAATACAGCACAACCTAATCAAAACAATACAACTATGACACGGAAAACGTAGGCCTTGGATAAACACAACGCCACCCATCTGCTGATTCAAGTTCCACCTGCTGTTCCTCCATCAGCTGTCGCACCTGCACAAAGGCGGTCGTGCCCCGATCTCGTGTCTACAACGTCGGTAACTCGCAGATCTACCTTTTCTCCAATTTAGGCATGTAATATCGATTCCTTTTCTCACCATTTAAGACATAGTAAACTGTTTTTAATGTTCAATGCATGATTGATATGTGATTTATTCAGATCTATGCATAATGTTTGAGATCCATGCATGTTTCATAGTTTTCAAAACATATTTGATTCGTTTTTGTGAAGCTTCGGTCATGGGTGGTTCATGGGGCTAGGGTTCGGTCCAAGTGTGGTCCAGGTAGTTATTACATCGAGTTAGGATCACGTAAGTCCAAACGGGAAGCGATTTGGTCAAGGATCGAAATGAACAGTACCAGTCGCAAGACTAATACCTACTGAAATGAACAATACTTAGAAATAAGTAAATCAACTGCTGAGATAATGAAATGAAATACATCTGCTGGTGAACAGTACCAGTCGCAACGCATAAGAATCCAGTCGCAAGACAAGAATCCAGTCGCGAGAATAAATATAAAGTGAAACGATGTCGTTGAGGTGATCAGCAGACGAATACAAAACTACCTGCTGATCTTTGTATAAAGTGAAACGGTGTCGTTAGAGTGATCAGCAGACGAATACAAAACTACCTGCTGATCTTTGTATAACTAAATGGAACGACGTCGTTAGCACACCAATCAGTCGCAAGGAAAAGTGCTAACACGATTATATAAATGAATAGTACCAGTCGCAAGACTAGTACCAGCTGGAATGAACAGTACTTGAAATTAAAGCAACTGCTGAATTTAAAATCACAATGCAGCTGCTGATTCCTAATCAAAGGAAAGCAACTGCTGATACTAATAAATAAAGACGCATCTGCTGATGAACAGTGCATCTGCTGAAATTTACAAAGACGCTTGTAATGTCTAAACAATGAGTTCGATACCAGCCGTCGTTTATCAAACCAGACTTTATACTGATTCAACTAACAACTACTGATTACAAAATCATCAAATTTCGACATTACAACTACAGGAAGAACATTCATAAACGCTAAAACCATACAGCTGCTGAATCTTAACAAGTAGATACAGCTGCTGAATACGTAACTCTTCATCTGTAATATCAAAACAACAACGATGCTATCAGCTGCTGCCTATCAAACCATACCAATGATTCAACCAGCAACTGCCAATTACACAGTTATCAAATTCTAATATTACAGCTACTGCAAGAAGAACTTTCCTAACATTTCTGGAAATGAATTCAAACCCTCAGTTCACATAAAACTTCATAAACTTTCTGAAAAACAAACTGGAAGCATAATAAACATCAAAACATCATTTTCGAACCCACCTTTCTTTCCTTTTCATGTTTAAATCATTTCAAACATGAAATTTCGATACATCATTAACATACAGGCAAGCAGATCCATTAAAACATAATATATGCTTCAAATGGTGTAGAAAAAGATCAGCTTTTACGTGCCTTAATTGAAGCTTTGCAACAACAGCAAATTTCCTGCAGGAATCCTCCCTTTGAGAAACACACGAACTTTTCTGAAATTCCTTTGAAGAACACTTTAAACTTTTCTTTGCAAATGATGAAAGTCTTACGAGCTAATTGGATTGGCTCGTAATTCAGCACATGCGAAGGGGGGGGGACATATTTCCTCAGTGCTGATACATGGAAAACATTGTGCACTGCTGACATTTGTGGAGGCAGCGCCAGTCGATAGGCGAGCGTTCCTACCTTCTCTAAAATCTCGTATGGTCCAATATATCTTGGACTCAACTTTCCTTTCTTTCCAAAACGCATAACTCCCTTCATCGGAGCTATTCTTAAAAACACTCGATCACCTATCTCAAAATTCAGCTCCCTTCTTCGATTGTCTGCATAACTCTTCTGTCGACTTTGAGCTGTTTTCATTCTTTCTCTTATTTTTCTAACAGCTGCTGCTGTTTGCTCCACTACATCAGGTCCTAAACCAGCTCTTTCACCAACTTCATCCCAGTGAAGTGGCGTTCTACACTTTCTGCCATACAAAGCTTCATATGGGGCCATTTGAATTGAAGCTTGGAAACTGTTGTTGTAGGCAAACTCTACCAGCGGCAAACTTACATCCCATCCTGCTGACAAATCTACGATGCATGCTCTGAGCAAATCTTCTAAAATTTGAATCACCCTTTCCGATTGTCCATCAGTTTGTGGGTGAAACGCAGTGCTGAACGTCAATTTTGTACCCATAGCTTTATGTAGACTTTTCCAAAAAGCTGATGTAAACTTAGTATCTCTGTCTGATACAATGGAAATTGGAATACCATGTAGCCTCACTATTTCTCTAACATACAATTCAGCATACCTACTCACCTCATAGGTCGTTTTAACTGGTAAGAAATGAGAAGACTTAGTGAGCCTATCAATTATAACCCAAATAGAGTTATATCCTTGTACTGTTCTTGGCAAACCAGTTACAAAATCCATCGCTATATATTCCCACTTCCATTCGGGAATCGACAGTGGCTTCAACAAGTCTGCTGGTCGTTGATGTTCCGCCTTCACCAGCTGACATGTCAAACATTCAGGTACGAATTTAGCAACATCCCTTTTCATTCCTGGCCACCAATACAACTGCTGGAGGTCCTTGTACATTTTCGTGCTTCCGGGATGTACTGAATATGGAGCTGTATGAGCTTCTTTCAATAGTTCAGCTCTTAAACCATCTACCTGAGGTACCCAAACTCTGCCCAAATACCTCACGATTCCATCCTCTGTAAAATATAAACTGTTACCTCTTTCTTTATCCTGCTGGACCCATTTTCTCAACTGCTGGTCCTGCTGCTGACCCTCTCGAATTTGATTTAACAAATTTGATCTTACTGAGAGGTATCCTAAAATCATATTACTGCTGCTACTGGACACTATTTCAAGTCCAAATCTTTCAATTTCATTTACCAAAGGCTGCTGGACAGTCAAATGCGCCAATCCTGCTGAGAGCATCAGCCACTACATTTGCTTTTCCTGGATGATAGCTGATAGTGCAATCATAATCTTTAACTAGTTCCAACCATCGCCTCTGCCTCATATTCAATTCTTTCTGGGTAAAGAAGTATTTCAAGCTTTGTGATCTGTAAAAATCTCACACTTCTCCCCATAAAGATAATGCCTCCATATCTTAAGGGCAAAGACAACAGCTGCTAATTCCAA
>KQ997636.1:182930-200592 GCA_001598015.1 Dorcoceras hygrometricum | reverse complement strand
GGTGCTTCAATCAGCGCTTGCTTCAATTTTTCAAAACTGGTTTGACACTCTTCTGTCTAATTATACTTCACTTGCTTCCTAGTAAGCGTAGTTAAAGGAACAGCAATCTTGGAAAATCCTTGGATAAACCGTCGATAATATCCAGCTAAACCCAAGAAACTTCTTATCTCTGTTACATTCTTTGGTGCTGGCCAGTCGCGAACCGCTTCCACTTTAGCAGGGTCGACTTCTATTCCATCCCTAGAGATTATATGACCTAGGAACGATACTTTCTCCATCCAAAAATCACACTTGCTGAATTTAGCAAACAGCTGCTTATCTTTCAAAATCTGGAGCACAATTCTCAAATGGTGAACATGCTCCTGCTGAGTCTTGGAATAGCCTAAGATATCATCAATGAATACTACTACAAACTGATCTAGATACGGTTGAAAGACTCTATTCATTAAATCCATAAATGCTGATGGAGCATTTGTAAGTCCAAAGGGCATAACCAAAAATTCATAATGGCCATATCTAGTTCTAAAGGCTGTTTTGTAAACATCAGCAGCCTTAATCTTTAACTGATGGTATCCTGACCTCAAGTCGATCTTAGAAAATACTACAGACCCTCTTAATTGGTCAAAAAGATCTTCTATCCTAGGTAATGGATACTTATTCTTAATTGTCAACTTATTTAACTCTCGGTAATCTATACATAATCTCATACTCCCATCCTTTTTCTTTACAAACAGAACAGGGGCTCCCCATGGCGAAGTACTGGGTCTAACGAATCCTTTTTCCAACAGGTCTTGTATCTGTTCTTTCAATTCCTTCATCTCTGTTGGAGCTAATCGATAGGGTGGTCTAGATACTGGAGCAGCTCCTGGGATTATCAATGGAAAACTCCAATTCCCTGTCTGGTGGCAATCCTTGAATATCTTCAGGAAAAACTTCAGGGAATTCATTTGCTACTTCTACTATGGACAGCTGGGGCCTATCAGTAGCAGCTAATAATGATATAGCTGGAGGAATTTTGTTATCATGTTTGGCCAAAAACTGGAATGGCTCTTTTCCTAATGGATTAACAGCTATTGTTCGTAATTTAAAGTCAATTACTACCCCAAACTTAGTTAACCAATCTATTCCCAAAATTAAATCAAATTCTGGCATTTGTAACACAATTAGATCAGCAGTGATCCTATGCCCTTGAAGTTTAAGCTCTAAACTTCTAAACAATTCGTGTGATACCAATTTTTACCCAGATGGTACCAACACACAATAGCCTATCATTACTTGCTCTGGCTGGATTGATAATCTCTTAACAAATTCAGTGGAAATAAATGAATGCGTAGCTCCTGAATCTAACAAAGCTAGAGATGGAATTCCAGCTATCGAAATTTCACCTGTAACCACCGTAGACTCTGGAGGAGCTTGATCAGAAGTCATTACATAGGCTCTGCTGGTCACCAGTTGCTTAGCTTTTGGACAATTCTTCAAAATATGTCCAGTCATTCCACACTTGTAGCAGACGTTTTGTCCAAGTCTGCATTGTCCCAAATGAGGCTTTTGACACTTAGGACATAATGGCCTATTACTACCAGCAGGAACGGAGCTTATAGGTTGAATTTGTAGAGACTTTTGCTCCTGAGGCCTCTGCTGGTTCTTGCTCTGTTTCTTGAATGGCCTTTGATCCTTCTGTTGAAAGGCCTGTCTCTTTTGCTGCCTCTCTTCATCGAGATCTTTCCAATCTCTTTCGATTTGCAGGGCTCTATCCACTGCTTCCCTGTAAGTTCTTGGCACTGACAGCCTCACATTCATCTTGAAAATTTGTTTCAATCCTTCTATGAAGTGACTCAATTTCTCCTCTGGGTCACTTCCTATTAGTGGCACAAAATAGCACCCTCTTTCAAATGTCCGCACATACTCTTGTACGGTTAAACTTCCTTGCTTGAGGGTCAAAAATTCCCTCTTCAGTTCAGATCTTTTTCCCGCTGTGAAATATTGCTCATAGAATACTCGCTTGAAATCTGTCCAGGTGAGGTTCAGCAGATCCACAGACATCTTAACTCCTTCCCACCAGATCATCGCATCATCTCTTAGCATGTAGATAGCGCACCTTGGCCTATCTAAATCAGACAGTTGGAGGTACTCAAAGATAACCTCCATGGATTTGATCCAACTCTCTGCAACCAGTGGATCAGTAGTTCCACTAAATTCCTTAATCTTCTGGCGCCTAAATTTCTCTTGGGGATCATCATTGCTTGGTCCCCTGCTGCTGGAAGAATGACCATTTCCTCTGTTGTTATTTTGTTCTACCAGCATTCTTAATAGTTGGGTAATCATATAAAACTTCATAAACTTTCTGAAAACTTACTGGAAGCATTATAAACATCAAAACATCATTTTCGAACCCATCTTTCCTTCCTTATCATGTCTAAATCATTTCAAACATGAACTTTCAATATATCAACAATATACAGGCATGCAGATCCATTAAAACACAATATATGCTTCAAATGGTGTAGAAAAGATCAGCTTTTACGTGCCTTGTTTGAAGCTTTGCAACAACAGCAAATTTCCTGCAGGAATCCTCCCTTTGAGCAACACACGATCCTTTCTGAAATTCTTTTGAAGAACACTTTAAACTTTTCTTTGCAAATGATGAAAGTCTTACTTTGAAAACAGGTTTTTATATGCAAGGGATTAGTGGCAAGCTACTTGAGAAATCAAGCATGACACACCTTCAAAATTTAGTAAAAATTCCCCTCATATCATTTTAATTTGTAAAACACCAAACCTTCTTTCAAAGAAATCATTTCACCTCCTTAAAACATTTTTCATTTGCTTTAAAATCAGCTCGTGCATCGCTACTTGGAGTTACCTGCTGAAATCAGCCGTAGCGCAACTCTTACCTGCTGGAATGAATAATTCAGTAGATACATGATATTTAAAATTGCCAAAATGGCCCATATGATTTATGAAATGCATAAATATGGTCCTAAGGATTTTGGGGCGTTACACTTTGGTTGCGTTTTCCTACAATAACAGCTATCAGGTCATGATTGGCATGGCGCCATTTGAATCTTGTATGGCAGGAAGTGTAGATCGCCAGTATGTTGGGAGAAGTGGGGGAGAAGCAGCTGTCTTACCCAGATTTTGTGCAGCAGATAAGAGATCAGGTGGACTTGATTCGCCAGAGAATGAAAGCTGCACAAAATCTCCAAGCTAATTATGCGAATAAGAGGCGTTGGACCTTAGAATTTGAGGTTGGTGATCTAGTATTCCTTAAGGTTTCTCCTTTCCGTAGTGTTATGAGATTTGGTCTCAAGGGAAAGTTAGCTCCTCGTTATGTTGGTCCTTATGAGATCTTAGAGAGGATTGGCACTTTGGCTTATCGGCTGATGTTGCCACCAGATTTGTCTTCCTTACATGATGTGTTTCATGTTTCGATGTTGAGAAAGTATGAGCCAGATCCTTCGATGTGTTGAGAACTGACGAGGTAGAGCTAGATCGGACTTTGAGCTATGTGTAATACCCCTTGCAGATCTTGGATAGAAAAGAGAAACAGTTGAGGACTAAGACCATTCCCTTGGTGATGGTTCAGTGGAGCAAGCACGGTAGAGAAGAAGTTACGTGGGAACTAGAGGAGAAGATGCAACGTGAGTGGCCGCATCTGTTTGAGTGAGTGTTGTTTCAGATTTCAGTAGCTAGTTTGTTCCTTGTTTTCCCAGTAGTTGGTTTCTGGTTGTTTCCCCAGTTATCTTGAACTCTTGTTTTGGAGTTGACTGATTTCGAGGACGAAATCCTTTTTAGTGGGGGAGAGATGTGAGACCCCAAAAGCTGATAAGATTAATTGAGTTAATTATTCGGGTTTTATTGAGATCATCTTTGAGTCGATATGCTTAGAGAAGCTATCGGGTTTTGTTTCAGCCTTGGAACAGTTCTGGAGAGTTAGATTTTGGCGCGGAATCTGTTCAGTAGCGAGTGCTGGGTCATCGTTGAATGTTAGCGTTCAGCAGCAGTTGTCGTTGAGTGGTTGTGTTCAGCAGTCGTAGCGAGATCTGTTGTCCCTGAGCAGTAGAGAGTGCGCTAGCGTGTTTCAGTAGTGAGAAGCTAAACGTCGTCGTTTGGATTAGTTGGAACGACAACGTTTTGGATTAGCGAAGAAGACACAGCTGTGAGTTGTGTTAGATTCAGCTGTGTGAGAGATCTGATGTTGCGTTGCGAACAGATGTTGGTTAGTTGTTCAGCAGTGAGTAGCGGGTGACGTGTCCAGTTGCGACAGTAGTTCTCTGCGACGTCGTTTGAGTAAGTAGAGATCTGTTTTGGCTTAGGGTGAGATCTGTTGCAAGATCTGTTTGCGAGCGGGAATATCAGTTGTGATTGTTTAAGTTGTCGGTGGATCTGTCCCCAGTTTCTGTCAACAGTGAGATTTCATAGGGAGCTTGGCCTTGTTCTCTATTGTTGCTTCTCAACACTTAGAATAATTCCCGATTGCTGATCTCTGTCGCGATACCCTAGCTACTGTCACCGAACCTTATCTTCTTCGATTGTCGGCGGTAGACAGCTCCGATTGAAGTGAGAGTGGTAGCGTTGGACTCCTCTTGCTGAGAAGCTTAGTTTGGTGCCGCTTTTCGGACGTTTTCTTGAAGCTGGTGAGGTGTGCGAAGACATCTCCCTTGTGTAGTCAGTTAGAATTTCCGTCCTAGCTTGTTGGGGTAAGTGTTCAGATCCTGTCTTATGTTGTTTATAGCTCTCTCCTGAGTTAAATGGGGTAGGATAGCGCTGGTTGAGTTCGTAGCTCCCAGCTGTTGCTTTTCTGTGCTTCGGACCTTGAGTAGTTGCTTGTGTTGGCTTAGAAGGTGGTGGATCTACGTGGCTTGGACCCTGTTTGTAGTAATTGTTGCACAGAAGATTTGAGGTACGGATGTGAGCTTGTTATAGCTTAGGATTGATAATGGATTATGTGCTTGGCTGTGTATGCTCTGTGCTGTTATCGTTTGTGTCTTGTTCTGATATCAGCTGTCATTTTCATACACGCATTATCCTGTTGAGCTCTGTTTTGCTAGTTGTGCCTGTTCTGTTGATTTGAGAGTACCAGGATGATGTGTTCGAGGCCGAGCGGGTAGTTCCCATGTCCCTTGGAGGCCAAGCGGGTAACTCCCATGTCCCTCATCTCCCTGCTGGGTTTGTTAGCCGCTATGAGCGGAGTGGGTAGCTCCCACATCTCATGAGTGGGCAACAGCAGGTGGAGTTGTCTGTTTGCATCTGGTACGGTGTACTGGAGATGAGTGGGTAGCTCCCATGTGCTCAGTATACCTCGTGGCCACTGACTGTCTTTCCTTTGATCAGATCTTGCTGTTGAGCTGTTGTTGAGATCCTTTGGCTCCCAGCTTTCGGTTGTAGCCTTGATCCATTGCATAGCATTTGCATATTATCTGTTGCTTTTCTTATGCTGTTTGTGCTGCTCTCCGTACTGGGGTTTGACCCCGATGTCCCTATGGGGCTTGTGTTGTTGCCTGTATGTTGTTTCAGGTTTTCCAGGTTTCTCAGCTGGTCGTGGTTTTGACCCAGCTGGAGGTGCCCAGGAGGTGGATAGAGTGTCCCAGTTAGCGTATAGCATATATGTACTAGTACTGTCAGCCAGGGAATTCCCTGTGCTTGTGGGATTCAGTTGTATGCTGTAGTACTTGTATTTGTTTAAATGCTGTACTATTGTACTGAATTGTGTTGTTTAATTGGGATACTTTAAGTATTGTGTATTTTAAATTATATGTTTTAAACCGTCAGGCCAAAGCGAAAAATTTGCCACTATTTTATTGCTTCCACGTTGTGCTTTATGTGGTTTTGCTCTGATCTATGCACGAGGCCTGACAACTGTAGATCAGATCATGGGATATTAAGTTGTATATATATTGACTTTGACCAAGCGTTAGCCATTATTTCCAACACTTAGGATATTTTTCTTCCCTCGAGAGCTAGAACCCTTATCCTGTCGCGAAACCCTTGTCACTGTTCATCGAACCCTATCTTCTCCAATTGCCGATCATAGACGTTTTAGCTTGAAGCAAGGCTAGTATCTTTGGGTTCCTCGCTTCAAGCTCTTCCTTTCTATACCATTCTTGGAGCCGTTTGTTGGGTGGAAGAGTGAGCGCGATGACAGTCGAGGCGTACGAATTTTCGCAATTTTCGGAGAGTTGGTCTTTGGGTTCAGGTAGCGTCTTCAGGTAAGTGTTACTTCTCCTTCTTAGCTTTGTTTCGAACCAGTTATCATATTTTGGGTGTAGGTCCGAGATGGGCTGAGCTGGTAGCTCTCAGTTCTGCTTCTATCGTAGTTGGCCCCGAGCTGATTTTGTATAGTTGGGCAGGTTGTAGCTTTGCGATTGACTGAGTGTCAATGTAGAGATTTCTCCACGAGAGCTAGGGAAAGCAGTTGGCGGTTGGTTAGAGCTGCTGGTTTTAGAGAGCAAGCTGTCTGGTGTTGGTGTTCGGTTCTTCGTGCGAGCCGTGTGAGGTATTTTTTGAACAACATTGAGGCACGTATCGGAACTGGTAATCTACAACTTTTGTATGTGCTTTGTGCTATTACGTGCTATGTTGAATGATTTGTTTTTGTTGTCTGTGCATATGTTGAGCATGTCATAGCATTAAATACATCTGCATATCATATGGGTCCTATGATCTGTTGTTAGCCGTGATCTGTTGCTATTTGAATCTGATATCATAAGCTGGTGTTGGGATACACACTCGCAATGGAGTGCACTGAGGACACAACGAGTCTCTCTCGCCACCCTCAGTTGTAGTGGCCTAGATAGATGGTGGTGGGTGGTTGTAGTACACTTGGCATTCCGTGCGTCCGGTCGGGTAGATCCCGTCTTCGTGTTGACAATGAGCCACATATAGCACGTGATTTATCGATGACGTTGCCACATATTGATGTTGACCGTTCGTTTGGCTTCCGGTATCCATTGTTTTGCTACCGGACATGCATTTTCATAATACGTTGCATATATCATACGAACTATTGTTGCTGTATTACTTTGTTCTCCATAATGGGGTTTGACCTCTGTCCCTCCGAGACTGTTTGGTTGTTTGTGTGACATTAAGGTTACCCGGGTTTGTGTCTCAGGTGGTACGTCAGCTAGTGGAGCCCCAAGCGGTTGATCGAGTGTCCAGCTATATATATATATATATGTCCATCGAGTCAGTTACCGAGGGAAGCCCCGTGCTGTTGTTGTTCTAGATTCGATATTTTTTTGTATTTATTGGGATACTTGTATTTGTTGGATGATTCAACAACTTGTTATGTATTGTTTTTCATTATAAAACATTTAATTTGAGTAATGATGTATTTTAACTTGAGTTTTCAGTTCATGCCAAAAAGAAACTTTTACCCACTTTTAAGCTTCCGTGATTTATTGATTATTGCATGCTTATTCTTGGATTAAGAGCACCTAGCCTGACGTTTTGGTACAAGAGCTTAAACTGGGATAAGCTCAATTTCTTTGCGAGTTCACACAAGTCTAGGAAAAGTATTTTTTTGGTTGCATGTGTTTGACTACGTGCTTTAGCTGCTACTTATCTTATCGCCTTAGTATTTCTTAGATGTCGCCTAAGGGGATAGGTAGAGCGAGGAGACAAGTCCCGGTGGATTCTGGGGCTCAGAACTGTGAGGGTGATGTAGTTCAGCTGAGTGTCCCCTTGTGTAGATGTGCTAGGCAGGTGGAGGACAAGGTCGATCTGTTGGCGTCTCGTGTGGATGAGATGGAGCTGGTTTTGGCGAGGTTCCAGAGGATGAACCCTCAGACGTTCTCGGTGCTGAGGTAGGTGTCGTAGCCAAGACTTTTATTCGAGCATATGGAATGGATATTTGATAGAGTTAACTACGACGAGGAGCATAGACTGAGCTTGGCTATTTTCCAGCTGAGGGAGCATGCACAAAATTGGTGGAGGGGTGCTTCCCGAGCCATGAGAGGTGGGTATAGAGATCACTTGGGGGAGTTTTTATGTCGCTTGTAGACAAGAGTACATACTGGAGTCGTACTTCAATGCTAAGGAACTAGAGTTCAACAACTTAGTTCAAGGAAATCTGAAGGTGTCAGAGTATGCCAGGCAGTTTTCTTCTCTTATTTCCCACGTCCCTTGCGTTGCTGGTCTGGAGAGGGCAAAAAGAAATAAGTTTCTGGAGGGCTTGAGATCCGATCTCTATCCCTTGGTTTTGTCTGGTTATCCTTCTACTTATGCCGATGATGTGAACAAGGCGGTGGAGATCGAGGATGGTTTGCTGAACAGGCAGTCTCAAGTTCAGTAGTAAGCTACCCAAGGTTTGTGTCCTGCGCCTCAGAGGACGTACTCTTCTCAACCTCCTCAGATGTCCCAACAGTTTCCTCAGACATCCTAGCAGTCGAGTCGCCATAGGTTTAAGCCTAAGGGCAAGCAGTTTAAGAAGAGATCGGGTTCTAGTTCTTCTGGCTTCGATAGTTCCAGCAGTGGTAGTTCCAGGGCCGTGTTCTGTGTCTAGTGTGGAGATAGGCATCCATCGACACCGTGTACTGGAGTTCAGGGGGTTTGCCACATCTGGGGGCGGTTTAGACACTTTTCTAGAGTGTGTCCTCCGGCAGGAAGTTAGCGTGGTGCTCCCCCACCACAGGGTCCGTCTAGTGGATCATCTCGAGGTCGGTATTTTTCTACGCAGTCGTAGAGGTTGGGTGCCTCATATCCTACAGGGTCTTTTCAGGAACCCGGTTTGTCTCGTTTCGGAGGGTCTACTCAGCCCCAATTCTCAGGACCCCAGCAGGCTCAGATGAACGCTATGACGTGAGATCAAGCTGAGCATGCGCCCGGAGGAGTGATTGCAAGTACTTGTTCTATTTTCGATTTTCCTACACGAGTTTTATTTGACACAGGAGCATCACATTCATTCTTGTCTGCTGCATTTGTTTGTGAATATGGTTTGAGTACTATTCATTTGCATGATGTTGTGTCAGTTGCGACTCCTGCTAGAGCGAGATTCTTTTTTTTCCCAAGAGATTGTCTTAGACTATGTGTTAAGTTTGGTGAGAATTTTTTGTTGGGCAACTTGATTAAGTTGGACATGTGGGATTTTGATTTCTACGACCATGACTTCGATCTAAGATTACACTGATCTCGGTCATGGAGATGTTTGGTTTGTTGTCATTGGAGAATTGTGGGTTCATGATCTATGCCTTAGAAGTATCCCTAGAACCTCCTTTGGAGCTTAGTGACATTCCCGTCACTCGAGAATTTCCCAACATCTTTCCCAAGAAGATTCCTGGTTTCCCTCCGAGAAGGGAGACGACTTTGGTATTGAGTTGGTGCCTGGAATAACCCCTATTTATAGATCCCCGTATCGGTTGAAGCCAGCAGAGTTGAGAGAACTGAAGGTGCAGTTGAGCGGTATTTTGGAAAGGTTTCATTTGGCCGAGTATGTCACCGTGGGGAGCTCCGATTCTCTTCGTGAAAAAGAAGGATGGCTCAATGAGGATGTCTATCAACTTCTGGAAACTGAACAAAGCGACTTTTAAGAATAAGTATCCGTTGCCAAGGATCGACGATTTTTTCGACCAACTTCAGGGTTTAGCGGTGTACTCGAAGATTGATCTTTGTTCGGGTTACCATCAGCTACGGATTTTTGAGGAGTACATTTTGAAAACTGCATTTTGAATGAGGTATTGACATTTTCTGGTTATGCCTTTCGGTTTGATGAATGCCCCCTGCAGTCTTTATGGATTTAATGAACCAAATATGCTATCGCTAAACGGCGTCGCATCGCAACTCAGATCTGGATGCTTAGATCTGACACTAACACTGACCAGCGTTCATTGATACCCAAAACGACATCGCACTGCCTTCTGGTCTAGACAACCCGAAACCGGTCTACAGTAAACTCTTGAACCAAGCCGGTTAACGCAGCGCTAACAACTAACGCAGCTCAAATCTGATTTCTACCAAACGGTGGCGTTTCTCTACCCGTGCAAGATATTCATAACGAACTCAAAGCACTTCGCGCCAACCAGATTTCACTTATAGCTTCGATTACAAACAACCAACACCAAATCCAAAGCTACCAACCAGCACTTCTCAATTCCCCGAATCTGAATGATACCCTGTTGAACTCTACAACTGTCCAGATCTGTTCTAAACACACAGAAATAGAAACCCGATATATTCACCATGCATATCAGCTCAAAGATGATCCATCCCAGATCTGTTCACGCCAAATCTGGTCTATGCTAAACCCGATTAATTAACTCAATTAATCTAATAATATTTCGGGTCTCACATCTCTCCCCCACTGAAAATAAGATTTCGTCCTTGAAATCAAAGAACAACTCCAGAACTGAACTAAAACTCAACAAAACCAACACTGAAAAATCACGCTATGCACAAAACAGCCAGCAACTCTCCAACACACAGCGAGAGGCTACTAACCAAGAGTTCAAGATAACTGGAACAAACAATAACAAATAAGCTACTAGCTACTGGAGTCAAATGCAAGATCTACTCAAACATATGAGGCCATTCACGCTGCATTTTCTCTTCTAACTCCCACATAGCTTCTTCTCTACCATGTTTGCTCCACTGGATCATCACCAAGGGAATGGTCTTGTTTCTGAGCTGTTTCTCTTTTCTATCCAAGATCTGCAAGGGATACTCAACATAACTCAATGTCCGATCCAGCTCCACCTCGTCAGTTCTCAACACATGAGAAGGGTCTGGCTCATACTTCCTCAACATAAACACATGAAACACATCATGCAATGAGGACAGATCTGGCGGCAGCAACAAACGATAAGCCAAAGGGCCAATCCTTTCAACAATCTCATAAGATCCAACATAACGAGGAGCTAACTTTCCCTTGAGACCAAATATCATAACACTTCGGAAAGGAGAAACTTTCAGGAATACCAGATCTCCAACCTGAAATTTTCTAAAGGCCTACGCCTTCTATTCGCATAGCTTGCTTGGAGATCTTGTGCAGCTTGCCTACGCTGTTGAATCAGATCTACTTGATCTCTCATCTGCTGCACAAATTCTAGAGAAGACAGCTGCTTCTCCCCCACTTCTTCCCAACATATTGGTGATCTGCACTTCCTACCATACAAATCCTCAAATGGTGCCATTCCAATTGTCACCTGGTAGTTGTTATTATAGGAAAACTCAACAAAAGACAAAGAATCTGCCAGCTACCACTGAAATCCATCACAACAGCTCTCAACATATCCTCTAAAGTCTGGATAGTCCTCTCAGATTGGCCATCGGTTTGGGGATGATAAGCAGTACTCATAGCCAATCTGGTGCCCAAAGCTGTTTGCAAACTCTTCCAAAACCTGGAAGTAAACCTCGGATCATGATCTGAAACAATGGACACAGGCACACCATGGAAACGCACCACAAAATCTATGTATAGCTTCGCCATCTTCTTCAAAGAATACGTCATATTGTAGGGAATGAAGTGAGCAGAATTCGACAATCTGTCAATAACAACCCAAACAGCATCACAACCTCTGCTGGAACGAGGCAAATGCGTCACAAAATCCATAGCTACATTCTCCCAATTCCATTGGGGTACTTCTAAACTCTGTAATAGACCATCAGGTCTCATCTCTCTGCCTTGACTTGCTGACAATTCATACATCGAGCGACAAAATCAGCAATATCACTCTTCAAACCTGCCCACCAGAAGGGCGGCTTCAAGGCATGGTACATCTTCCTTGCACCAGGATGGACACTAAGTCTACCACAGTGTGCTTCTCTCAAGATCTCCTCCTTCAAATCAATCAGATTCGGCACTACCAACCTGCCATGAAATCACAAACAACCATCAGATGAGACAGAATAGTCTTTCAACTGTCCAGCTCTAACCTTCAACTTCAACTCATGAATCGGTCTGTTCTTTGAGCTGCTCTAATATTCGCAATGATTTGTAGCTCAACTTGAAAAGAAGACACCACCACATAATCCTAACTTGGATAAAATCGCCAACCAGTAGTGCTCATGAACCTTCAAAATCTGCAACGAAGAAAGCATAGACAATTGAGACTTCCTGCTCAGTGCATCAGCAACTACATTTACCTTCCCAGGCTGATATTGGATCTCACAATCAAAATCCTTTAGCAGGTCTATCCATCTACGCTGTCTCATGTTCAAATCTGGCTGAGAAAACAAATACTGAAGACTCTTGTGGTCCGTATACACCACAAACTGCTCGCCATACAAATAGTGGCGCCAAATATTCAAGGCAAAGACCACTGCTGCCAACTCCAAATCATGAACTGGGTATCGAGTCTCATGCGGTTTCAACTGACGAGAAGCATACTCAATGACTCGACCATTCTGCATCAACACACAACCCAATCCGTTCAACGAAGCATCCGAACAAACCACGAAACCACCTGAACCTGAAGGCAAAGCTAACACTGGCGCTGTAGTTAGCTTCTCTTTGAGCAATTGGAAGCTGTTCTCCCATTGCTCTGTCCAAACAAATCTCGTCTTTCTGGGTTAACTACGTCATAGGCTTAGCTATACTAGAGAATCCCTCTATAAAGCGTCGATAATAGCTAGCCAATCCCAAAAAGCTACGAATCTCAGAAATATTCTTGGGATGCTCCCAGTTCACAACAGCCTCTACCTTACTGGGATCCACATACAGTCCATCGGCTGAAATGACATGACCCAGAAATACAATCCTGTCCAACCAAACTCGCACTTGGAAAGCTTAGCATACAGCCGCGAGTCTCGCAGAGTTTGGAGAACCATCCTCAAATGCTCTTTATGCTGCACCGCAGTCTTTGAGTACACCAAGATGTCATCGATAAACAAAATCACAAACTGATCGATGAACTCTCGAAAGACTCGATTCATCAAATCCATGAAAACTATAGGGGCATTCGTCAAACCGAAAGGCATAACAAGAAACTCATAATGCCCATACCTCGTACGAAATACAGTTTTCGAAACATCTTGCTCTCGAATACTCAACTGATGGTACCCCAAAAGCAGATCAATCTTCTAATACACCGCCGAACCCTGAAGCTGATCAAACAAGTCATCGATCCTCGGCAAAGGGTACTTATTCTTCATTGTTGCCTTATTCAGTTGTCGGAAGTCAATACACATTCTCATGGAACCATCCTTCTTCTTCACAAACAAGATAGGAGCTCCCCACAGCAACATGCTCGGTCGAATGAAACCTTTCTCCAGCAAATCACTAAGTTGTACCGTTAACTCCCTCAACTCAGCTGGCGCTAAACGATATGGGGTGCGTGAAATCGGAGTTGTACCAGGTACCAACTCAATGTTGAAGTCGATCTCCCTTCTCGGAGGAAAGCCAAGAATCTCCTCGGGAAACACATCAGGGAAATCTCGAGCAACGGGATGTCGCTAAGCTCCACACAGGACGAAAAGGAGGCGTCCATAGCATAGATCATGAATCCAGCGTTCTCCAACGACATAAGGCTAAACATCTCCATCGTAGAGACCAAAGGAATCTTCGATCGGGAATCAAGGCCGTAGAAGTCCCACTTCTTTCCTGACTAGGGCCGATAACGCACAACGCCATGGAAACAATCCACGGTGGCCCTATAGCTAGACAACACGTCCATTCCCACAATGCAATCAAAATCTCACATCACTAAACGAATCAAGTTCGCTACCAACACATTCTCACCAAACCTAAGAATGCCATTCAAAAAAATCTCTTGGGAGAATAGGCTCGCGCCGGCAGGAGTCGCAACAGATACAACATCACACAAAGATGTGGTATGCAAACCATGCTCAATCCCAAAACGAATCTGATGCTCCAGTGTCAAACAATACACGTGCAGGAAAATCAAAAAAATAGCAAGTACCTGCAATCACTCCTCCTGGCGTGCCCTCCGCTTGCTCCCTCGTCATGGCATTCACCTGGGCATGCTGGGGTCCTGAGAAATGAGGCTGGGAAGACTTTCCGAAACGCGAAGGACCAGGCTGCTGGAACGGCCTATACTGAGTCTCCCCCATCCTCTGCTGTGGAGCAGGCAAAGAACGACCTCGAGACGATCCACCCGAACGACCCTGAGGTGGGGCTGTGGCGTGCTGAGATCCCGCCAATGGACACACTCTCGCAAAATGTCAATATTGCCCACAATTATTACACGCACCCTGCATGCCAACACACTGCGCCGTAGGATGATTTCCTCCACACTGGCCACAAAACTCGGCCCTGGGACTACTGCTGCTAGAACTGCCCAAACCAGAAGAACTAGAACCCGACTTCTTCTTGAACTAATGACCACGAGGTCTAAACCTATGGCGTCCAGACTGTTGGGCTGTCTGCTCTGGGGTGGCTGGGATGACTGCGAAGACTGGGAAGGTTGCACCCTAGAAACCATAGGACGGTTACCTTGCACCACTTGAGGCCTAACACGAGACCTACGGTTCTGCAGTCCTTCCTCAATATCTATAGCCCTGTCCACCATCTCCACATAACTAGTTGGTGAACTCGCCAGCACTAAAGAATACAGATCCTCATTCAGCCCCTCCAAGAACTTGTTCCTCTTTGCCCTCTCGCGACCAGAAATATGCGGAACATACGCAAGAAGAGAAGAAAATCTTCGGGCATACTCCCCTACAGACAAAGTCCCCTGCACCAAGTTATCAAACTCATGCTCCCTGGCGTTAACAAAGGATTCCGGAACGTACTCCTGATGGAATGAAGTACAAAAGTTGTTCCACGTGATCCCTACACCAGTCTCCTCAAGAGTCCTCGAAGCGCCTCTCCACCAACGCTCAGCATTCCTCCTCAACTGGAACATAGCCAAACTCAACCTACGCTCGTCATCATACCTCACACGATCAAACAAGCCGGTAATGTGCTGCAACCAGGACTCCACATCGTAACTAGGCTCATCACTGTTAAACGTCTGAGGATTCATCTGCTGAAACCTCGCCATCACAAGTTCCATGTCGTCCACACGGCATGCCAGCTCATCTACCTCAACCTCAACCTGACTAGCACCTCTACTAATAGGAATACTACGTTGTACCTCATCGTTCTGACCCTCGGATTCTTCCGGAATCTACCCTCTACCTCTACCCCTACGTCTAGGCGGCATCTACGAAGGCACTAAACAATTCACAAAGCAACAAGTATATCACATACCAAATAAATCACATAGTCATGCACATGCAACAAGAAACACTGTGCCTAGACTCAAGTGTGATAAAAAGAAATTGAGCTTATCCCAGCTTAAGCTCTGATACCAAAAAAACTTTCAGGCCCGGTGCACAACACAGAGTTAACCACGCAATAAACAGTAGCGGAAGCATTAAAATTAGTGGCTAAAATTTTTCACTTTGGCCTGACTTAGAAAACATAATTTTAAAATACATCGACATTCAAAATATTGGTTTACAATACTCGAAAACCAACTACAACGCATACAACACAACTAACATACAAGCATAGAATGACTCCCAATTATACAAACAGATGAGTCTCTCGCTCAACATAGATACAATACACTATAATATGTATCTACTACATATAACTGGGACACTCTATCCACATCCTGGGGCATTACCAGCTGGATCAAGTCCACGACCAGAGGAGAAACCATGATAACCTGAAAAACGCACAGAAAAACAAGACAACCAGCCCTAGAGGGACATTGGGGTCAAACCCCAGTACGGAGAGCAACTAAAAATAGCAGTTGAATAGCAATAGATAATATGCGAATACTATGCATGAGACAAGGCTACAACCGAAGGTAGGGAGCCAAAAGATCTCAAGAAACTGCTCAACAACTGATATCCAATCAACCTGGAAGATAGTGGCCACGGGGTGTGTGGGTATATGGGAGCTACCCACTTATCTCAACACACGGTACCAGATGCATAAAAATCACTCAACCTGTTGTTACCCACCTCATAGATTAGGGAGCTACCCACTCCGCTCATAGTGGCTAACAGATCCCAGCAGGGAGATGAGGGTGACGGGAGTTACCGGCTCGGCCTCCAAACAAGCATCCTGGTACACACAGATCAACACAACAAGGCACGGCTAAACAAGATCTGAGCTCAACATGAATAATGCGTGTATACAATGTAACAGCTTGCAATAATCAACACAACAGAAGCAAGCAACAACAACACATAAGCATACACAGCAACACACATAATATCCATGCCAAATCCAACGCTGTACAACAAGCTCACATCCGTACCTTAGTTCTGTGCTACAATTACACACAAGCTGTCCCGAGCAACCAGATCTGAAACCTGCTAAGTCAAACAACAATGCTAACTCAGGGACGCAAGTTCAGAGCTACGAACTGGGAGCTACGAACTCAACCAGCTCAGTCCTACCCTTCTAGCCCAACAAACAGCTCTAAACGAATCGCAAGGTAGAAACTAACACTTACCCAAAAAGCTACCTGAATGGCAGGAACCAAACATTTGAAATGCTAACAGACTACACAAGGAAGCTTCTCCTGCGATCCTCTTCCAGCTCTCCAGCACTACCACTCTTGCGTCCATCGGAGCTGTCTACCGTCGGCAATCGGAGAAGATAAGCTTTGGTGAACAGTAGCTAGGGTATCGCGATAGGGTAAGGTTACGAGAATATTTCTGTAGCGCCCCAAAATCCATAAGACTACATATATGCATCTTGTTTATTTTCATGGGTCAAAATGACAATTTAATTGTTGGCAAAAGCTGATTTCTTTTATTTCAGAAAATGAGATACGACGCGGTTGGTTTCAGCAGATGACTCCAAGGGTGATACATGAGCAGGTTTTAAATTGATTGAAAATGATTTTAAGGAGGACAAATGATTTCTTTCAAAAAGGGTTTGGAGTTTTACAAATTAAAATAATGTGAAGGGAATTTTACCAAATTTTACAACTTGGTCGAGGTGTGTCATGCTTGATGAATGCAGCACCTTGCCACTAATACCTTTCATATAAATACCTGTTTCAAAGGCAAAGTTTATTTTCACTTGTATCAGAAAACTCTTTCGTGTTCTTCAAAAATATTTTCAAGAAGCTCGTTGTGTTTGCTCGAGGAGAAGATTTCTGCAGGAATCAACTGTTGTTGCAAAGCTCAAATTCAAAGGCAAGTAAAAGCTGATCCTTTGCTACACCATTTAAAGCATATATTGATTTTATTCATTTTATGGATATGCTTACCTGTATGTTTAAGATATGTTGAAGTTTATGTTTAAAATGATTTACGCATGTTCAAGGAAAGAAAGATTGGGTTAAAAATGATGTTTTACTGCTTCCAAGTTTTTCCAGAAAGTTATTGATGTTTTAAAATGCTGAGTTCGTGTTTGATTCAAGTAAGTTCATGAATGTTCTTCCTTCTGGTTAATGGTAACATTTGAATTTGATGCTATGTAATCGGATGTTCTTGGTCGAATCCGTATAAAGTCTGGTTTGATAGGCAACAGCTGATAGCGTAGCTGTCGTTTGATGTTGCAACACCAAGTTCTTATTCAGATTTTGTTTCCTATGTCAGCGATTGAATTTCATATTTAAATTCAGCAGTTACATTTCAGCTGTTGCATTTGTTTCGTAAACAATTGTTGCATTTGTTGAAATCAGCAGTTGCACTGTTCATAATCAGTAGTTGCATTCCATCGTTTTGACCAGCAGTTGCACTGTTCATATGTCTGTTT
>KQ997636.1:152221-166620 GCA_001598015.1 Dorcoceras hygrometricum | reverse complement strand
CTGGTTTAGGACCAGATGTAGTGGAGCAAACAGCAGCAGCTGTTAGGAAAATACGAGAAAGGATGAAGGCTGCTCAAAGCCGACAGAAGAGTTATGTAGATAATAGAAGAAGGGAACTAAATTTTGAAGTAGGTGATTATGTATTCCTGAAAGTTGCTCCAATGAAAGGAGTAATGCGTTTTGGGAAGAAAGGGAAATTGAGTCCAAGATATATTGGACCGTATGAGATCCTAGAAAAGATAGGAGCGCTAGCATATCGTTTAGCACTGCCACCGCAGCTGTCAGCAGTACATAGTGTTTTCACGTTTCAGCTTTGAGGAAATACATTCCTAACCCTTCGCATGTGCTAAGTCATGAACCAATCCAGTTAGCACCAGATTTAAGTTATGAAGAGAGACCAGAAAGAATTCTCTTTCGAGAAATTAGAAAGCTGAGGAATCGTAGTATTCCTATGGTTAAGATACAATGGTCTAACCAATCTGAGCGAGAAGCAACATGGGAGACAGAGGCTGATATGCTTAATCTTTACCCACATCTGCTTGGTACGTAAATTTCGAGGACGAAATTTCAATAAGGAGGGTAGAGTTGTAGCGCCCCAAAATCCATAGGACTACATATATGCATCTTGTTTATTTTCATGGGTCAAAACGACAATTTAATTGTTGGCAAAAGCTGATTTCTTTGATTTTAGAAAATGAGATACGACGCGGCTGGTTTTAGCAGATGACTCCAAGGGCGATACATGAGCAGGTTTTAAATTGATTGAAAATGATTTTAAGGAGGACAAATGATTTCTTTCGAAAAGGGTTTGATGTTTTACAAATTAAATAATGTAAAGGGAATTTTACCAAATTTTACAACTTGGTCAAGGTGTGTCATGCTTGATGAATGCAACACATTGCCACTAATCCCTTCCATATAAATACCTGTTTCAAAGGAAAAGTTTATTTTCACTTGTATCAGAAAACTCTTTCGTGTTCTTCAAAAATATTTTCAAGAAACTCGTTGTGTTTGCTCGGGGAGTAGATTTCTGTAGGAATCAACTGCTGTTGCAAAGCTCAAATTCAAAGGCAAGTAAAAGCTGATCATTTGCTACACCATTTAAATATATTGATTTTATTCATTTTATGGATCTGCTTGCCTGTATGTTTAAGATATGTTGAAGTTCATGTTTAAAATGATTTACGCATATTCAAGGAAAGAAAGATTGGGTTCAAAATGATGTTTTACTGCTTCCAAGTTTTTCCAGAAAGTTATTGATGTTTTAAAATACTGAGGAGTTCGAGTTTGATTCAAGTAAGTTCATGAATGTTCTTCCTTCTGGTGAATGGTAACATTTGAATTTGACGTAATCGGATGTTGTTGGTCGAATCAGTATAAAGTCTGGTTTGATAGGCAACAGCTGATAGCGTAGCTATCGTTTGATGTTGCAACACCAAGTTCTTATTCAGATTTCGTTTCCTATGTCAGCGATTGAATTTCATATTTAAATTCAGCAGTTACATTCCAGCTGTTGCACTTGTTCGTAACCAACTGTTGCATTTGTTCGTAACCAGCTGTTGCATTTGTTCGAAACCAGTTGTTGCGTTAGTTTGTATTCAGCTGTTGGTTTGTTCAACACCTAAAAGCCTTTGTTTAAGTTGTGTTGACGTCTGAGTTGACCAAATCAATTCGTTGACAGCTGAGTTGACCAATCCTATTTCATAGTTACAGCTGTTCACTATTCAAACAGTATCCCAAGCCACGTCTGTTTCTTATGCTAACGACATCGTTTCATTTAACACATCTGTTTCAATGTTAGTGGATATCCTTACAGCTGTTTTACGATAACCGTGAACAGTGAAGATCTATTTTGTTTCCCAGTACAGTTTCTTCTAGTTGCGACTGTTTCATTTCAGCGATGAGTTTCAGCAATCGAAGTCGATACTCAGTAAAGTTTTAAAAAGGGAAGCAAGTTTTAAAGAAAGGAACCCGATGATTTTCAAAGAAGATTTCAAAGAAAAGATGAGAAGTTAAATGAACAAAAGTTTATTTTAAGGATTTATGGCATAGATAACAGACGGTCACCAAGGAGAAGGGTGAGTAGTCATCCAGATGTCGGCTGCCCTTTCATATGAGCTATATGCTAAAACTGATATCAGAAGTCATTTTGATCAAAGTGCAACACGGACCTAAGGAGAGCTTCTAAACCATAAATCAAAAGAAAATGATGATGATGAGATCTGGGTTATTATCCCCATCTCCAAGTTTATGAATGAAAGAAATAAATGTTTACGAATGTTTACGTATTGATGTTCCTTTAATTCAGATATGTATATGTTCAGATGTCTGCCTGCGTTAAATGAATTTGTTATTATTCAGACTTTACTTGCTGAGCCCCTAGGCTCACTAGCTTTTAAAATGGTGCAGGTGCGACAGCTGAGGAGCGAACGGGAGGTGAAATCTGACAGCAGCTGGGTGGTGTTGTGTTTATCGACAGCCAGTGTTTTCCGTGTCATAGATGATGTTGTCATTTATTTTAGGCATCTGTATTAGATCAGTTGCAACAGTTGTAAATTCATATAGAATTTCAGATGTTGTAATGCCGCAATTGCAATATATATTAGAGATCTGTTTTCCACATATTGTTAGTACTTGGCGCCGCGTGTGCGTGTCTGTCAGCTTTTGTGTTTGTGTTTCAGATTCTTTTTAAGTTATAAGGAATACAGCTTATAACAAATTGTCTTTCAGACCTTATTTTTATTTTACATTTTTATTTCACCCCAATTCCTGACCCCGTGGGTTTCGGGTGTCACAATTTCTAACTGTCGGGAAACAATAGCAATACTATGGTCAAAGTCTTCTATAAATACAACTTAAGTTCCCCAGATCTGATGAACAGTAAACATCGAAAATCATTGGCTCAAAGCTGATACCCGCTCAGATCTGAGTAACACTCCAGATCTGGACCATACGCTAAACCAGCGCGCTACTACCGAACGATGTCACGCTACTGACCGGAAGGCAGTGCGATGTCGTTTTGGGTATCAGTGAACGCTGGTCAGTGTTAGTGTCAGATCTAAGCATCCAGATCTGAGTTGCGATGCGACGCCGTTTAGCTATAGCAGATTTGGTGTTAGCGGGATGACATGTCCAGTGGAATAGTGGACTTTTGTGCGACGCCGTTTAGTGGGACACGTGTATGTGTTAATTTGTTAGCCAACCCAAAACCGGTCTACAGTAAACTCTTGAACCAAGCCGGTTCACGCAGCGCTACAACTAACGCAGCTCAAGTCTAAGTTTTACCAAACGACGGCGTTTCGCTACCCGTGCAGGATATTCATGTGAATTCAAAGCACTTCGCGCCAACCAGCTTTCACCTATAGCTTCGATTACAAACAACCAACACCAAATCCGAAGCTACCAACAAATACTTCTCAATTCCCCGAATCATAATACTACCCTGTTGAACTCTACAACTGTCCAGACCTGTTTTAAACACACAGAAATAGAAACCCGATACATTCACCAAGCATATCAGATCAAAGCTGATCCATCCCAGATCTGTTCACGCCAAATCTGGTGTATGCTAAATCCGATTAATTAACTCAATTAATCCAATAATATTTCGGGTCTCACACCCCTGGAAGGATAATATCCTTGGTTCCAACCTCAAACTTTGACTTCTTTGCAGGATCGATTTATCTTGGATTTGTATCTGTTTCCTGTATTACTGGAAACCCAATTCTTTCCGGATAAATTTGAGCTAGTTTGCAAATATCTCTGGTATTTCAATAAACTCGTTCCTAATAAAAAATTCTGATTGATGTGTATTATAAAGAGCATATTAAACTTGATATGTAATATAATATGGTTTATTACCTTTTTTCATCAATATCTTTTCTTTGAAGTTTTGATGTAGCATCAATGCTCGACTGAATTCCCGATCTGCTAAATTGTGGGAAATTCTTGGATAAATTATTCCTACAATTTTTAAGATATAAAATTTGAGTTTTGGTGATAACAAATACATGAACCAAACAGTTTACAGCAGTTGGTTGAAGATCGAAGAAAAACAGTTCAGAGATCATGTAATAGCTTACAGCGTCGCGCTACAGTATACGAAGAGCATAATAGCTTACGATATTGGTAAACAATTCAGAGCTTAGATAGCAGCTTTCAGCGTCGTGCTACAGTATAAGAAGAGCAGAACAACTTACGGTATTGGTAAATAGTTCAGAGCTTAGCTAACAGATTACAGTGTTGTGATATAGTATACGAATAGCAGAACAGCTTACGGTACTGGTAAACAGTTCAGGATGAAGCAAATAAGCTCAGAACGATGGCTTTCAGCTTAGAGCAAGACGACCAGCTTAGAGTGTCTCGAATCAACTCAGAACATGAAGTTCAGCTCAGGACATCGTAGAGCAGCTCAGAGCATATCAAACATCTTACCACAATAGATATCAGCTCAGAGAAAGAAAATCAGTTCAGAGCGTTGCTATACAGTTCAGGGAAATAGCTTACAGCAAGAACAGCTCAGAGAACAGCTCATACCGCTCGAACAGCTCATACCGCTCGAACAATTTTTAGTTTAGAGCTTATATGGTTTTCAGATCAGAGCGTGAAGAGCTAACTCCTAGGTCAGTGTTTGATTTATCGTCAGTTTACTAAACATCTCAGAGAAGAACTGGTACTGTAAGCTGCTACAACAACAGAGAGGAACGTCTTCCAGAACAGCTTTGCACTTTACATCAGATTAGAACTGGAAGAATTTCATCTCAACGGAGATCAAATCTCAAAAGCAGATTATAGTTTATATCGTAACAGCTCAGAGCTCACAAGCTTTCAGATTACGTCTATAGTGAATAGCGAAGAACTTACGATTATATATACAGACGTTTTTCTACCAAATAAAATCAGAGAAATCAGGCGCTAATTAATGACTGAATTACCGGATGCTATATTTGGTCTTAACGATTAAATCCCTGTGATTGTGGAAGAAAGATGGCAAGCTCTTCGCAGATGGAAAGTGAATCAACTAGCCGGTGCAACATATCATTTGAAGATTGATGAAGATTGATCTCTATATAAAGGACGATGAACAAATGCAGATAGACAGTTTTTGAATCGAAAATACACGAATGATTTGCACAAACATTCTGCAAACAAGCCTTCGATTACATACTGTTACGCTGTAGAATTTTCAACTCGCAGAAATCACAGTTCATCGTCTTCTTCGTTACAACCCCGCACTCAATAGTTTTATATGCATTCATTTTGAGTTGTAATGTAGCGCCCCAAAATCCATAGGACCATAATTATTAACCTTTTTACTTTAAAGGCTGTTTTGGGCATCCATATTTCAGCTCAAGTTAGTTTTATTTATTTAAGATAATTTCTTTCTTTCAACATCGAACAGATCCAGAAGGTTCCAGTCATATTTCGCCCCAAGCACAACTCGAGCTGATTCAGATTTTATTCGAAAATAAAATTCTTTAAATGAGAGATATGTTCTTTTCAAAATCTTATGGCAAGTTTATAAATTAAAATATTAGTAGGGAGTTTTTATAAATTTTGCAAGGATTTGGTAAGCTAAACATGCCTTATCATTGTACTTTCACCTACTACAAATCATTCTCCCTTATATCATGATTTTACGTGAGTTAGAAGCTCATTTTGCTTGCCAAGAAAATCTTTAGTTCTCTAAAAATTCTAAGGAGCTCGTCACGAGTGCTTGAGGAGATCTCCTGTCGAGACCAGCTGTTCTTCGTGATTTCCAGTTAAGGCAAGTGTTAGGATCGATAAGGCCAGGGTTGAGTTGTGTTTGTGAACTCTTGCCACAACTCACGTTGGCTCTCACACAGACTTGACATCAACCCCGTCAGTTACGTGCATTTAAAAGTATAAGAGTTGAAAAACCAGCACACAACTCAAACCGGACCGCATTTTAGTGGAATCGGCTTAGCGCTAAACTAGCGCAGTGCAAGAGCTTGGTTCCAGCTGGTTGTTCCAACCAGCTCGATGAAAGTGCAAGCGATCTGGTTATTTAAAACTTGAGCTGCAATAGCTCAGTGTTCTTGAATACTTATGCACCGAGATACAGATTGAGTAATAAATTTAAATAATGCGGAAATAACTCAAACTGCACTCTTAAATTCGAAGGCCTTTTAAACAGTTTTAAGCGTATTAACAAATATGTTGTGCGTATGAATAAATGCAGAAAGCAGTAAAGTAATACGCTGATTTGTTTATAGAAGTTTGGAGCTCAATATCCTACATCTCACCTTCTTCCGCAACGGGAAGGATCCACTAGAAGACTTTGATTACAACGACCCCCGCTGCAACCCACTCCTACGACCCGCAGCCGCAAGAACTCCTAGCCACACCACTGCACACCACCCCGCAAGCTGCGTGTGTCTAACTCACTTCTTTACTGCCTCAGTGAGAAAGGCGAAACTTCTTTGCTGTCTCAGTGCGAAAGACTACACACACTTCTTTGACGTTTCAGTGCGAAAGACAACACACACTTCTTTAACGTCTCAGTGCGAAAGACAACTAGACTTATTTAGCGTCTCTGTACAAAGACTACAATAGAGAGCTTTCAAATTACATTCACTCATTTATCTTTTTAGAAACTCTCGAATATATGAGTGAATATATGTGCGTGTGAGATTTACAGAGTAAGCATAATCTCTCAATAATTAAATCTTACACACTGGGAAGTGCTCCTGTCCGAGCTGGTTATCTGTTATCTTCCCATGGTTGTGATTTCTTTTGTTCTTCTGTTTTTGGATTTTTCACAACACTCTCTCTTTTTTATGGCGCTCTCTTACATCTTCTGTTTAATTGTGCCTGATATATAAAGTCGCTTGGCAGATTTGTCCGTTGGACACAGAGTTGTAACCGTTCTGAAAAGTCTTCTGACGCATTTGTACTTTGTGTCCTTTGGCTTTTAATGTGTTGCAGGCTTTATTTGACTTGAGCTCTTTTCATCGGCACTTCTGTAGCCTTTGATCACTTAGAGCTCTGTTTGCTTGTACCTGATGTGGACAAGACAAAACAAATCAGTTTGAACCAATTAATTCGGTCTTCATAGAATTGTTCAAACTGCTTTGTTTGACCAGATTGATTTGTCTAGATCTAGTTTCTCAGCTTGTTTCTTCATCAAGCTGGTTGCTCTCCATCTTCAATCTTGTTCTAGAGCAACTTCTGCATCTGCGCCTCTTATTGTCTGCAGCTGAGCTTGTTCTGCTCTTTCCTGCTCTTGAGCTGCTCCGAGGCTCCAGCTTTGCTCCATTCTCAGCTGAGTTCCAACCAGCTGGTTGATATATCTGTGAGATCAAGCTTCTAACAAATATCATACGGCCAGCTGGTTTGTATGCTCCCGGCTGGTCTTCATAACTCCAAGATGGTTTGTCCTTAACCAGCTGGGATCTATTCTTCTCATCAGGAGCCCCAGTGTTGCTTGCTTGTTCCTTTGATCCATTCAGAAACCTCATCCAAATCATCAGCAAACACATTGTCAATGAGTTCTGATTCAGTCTTCTCAAGGACTGAGATCCCTACGATGAACTGATTTGCCGTGCTCAATGATAAAGCGTGCACTTGATCACTGCTCTTGTATACGGCTTCGCACTCAATCACTACTCTTGTACACTGCACTTGATCTGCGCTAGAGTTGTCTGCACTTCACCATTCTGCGCTTGAACTCCGCTCTTCATTCTCTTGATCTTCGTGCTGCTCCAACTCCAAACCAGTGAACCAGCTTGGTGTTCCCTGCACTTCTGGAAGTAAACTGATGTACTAGTGTTAGCAAGATGCGCATGTCATGTAGAGCGTTAGTACAATAGAAGCAGATTTTGTGTTAATCAAAAATTAGATTCTGATCTATAGAAACAGATCCAACAATATCCCCCTTTTTGATTTACACAAAATCTGGATAAACATATGCACGTATATTTATGCTTGAAAATATTTCTCCCCATTTTTGTGGGAATCAAAGAGAGTTTGAAATCTTGTCTCAACAGATCATGGGGGTAATTTCATTTTTGAAATAAAAACATCATGCACGGGAAGACAGTTTGTTGAAAACAAAGTCTATGCTACTTAAAAGTTCTCATATATATATGGACCAGGGGAGCAATAGAAAATTCAATCCACAGAATCTCTTCCATTTTTCCCTAAGGCTTAGCCTCGCCCAGCCCTAGATATCTTGATGTCCATAGACCTCGCGCAATCTGTCAGCTCGTCAAAAGAGATGTTGCCGCTCTTTCCTTTCGAGAAATCGCTCTGCAATTCAATAGAAATTCCTCCACCTATCCATATGTTATGAGTTTTGAAAGACTTTAAAATTTTTTTAGCAAGGACAGGCTTTAGAATAATCATAGGACATGATATTAAAGCTGTTTAAAACATTTTCGAAAAGAAGATGCACTATTCAAGAACAACCAGCTCTGATACCACTTGTTAGGATTGATAAGACCAGGGTTGAGTTGTGTTTGTGAACTCTGCCACAGCTCACGTTGGCTCTCACGCAGCCTTGATATCAACCTCGTAAGTTATGTGTATTTAAAAGTATAAAAGTTGAAAAACCAGCACGCAACTCAAACCGGACCGCATTATAGTGAAACCAGCTTAGCGCTAAACCAGCATAGTGCAAGAGCTTGGTTCCAGCTGTTTGTTCCAACCAGCTCGATGAAAGTGCAAGCGATCTGGTTATTTAAACTTGATACTTGTGCACCGAGATACGGAAATAACTCAAACTGAACTCTTAAATTTGAAGGTCTTTTAAACAGTTTTAAGCGTATTAACAAATATGTTGTGCGTATGAATAAATGCAGAAAGTATTAAAGTAATACGTTGATTTGTTTATGAAAGTTCGGAGCTCAATCACCTACATCTCCCCTTATTTCGCAACGGGAAGGATCCACTAGAAGACTTTGATTATAACGACCCCCGCTGCAACCCACTCCTACGACCCGCAGCCGCAAGAACTCATAGTCACACCACTGCACACCAGCCCCCAAGTTGCGTGTGTATAACTCACTTCTTTACTGCCTCAGTGAGAAAGGCAACACTTCTTTACTGTCTCAGTGTGAAAGACTACACAAACTTCTTTAACGTCTCAGTGCGAAAGATAACACACACTTTTTTAACGTCTCAGTGCGAAAGACAATTATACTTGTTTAACGTCTCTGTCCAAAGACTACAATAGAGAGTTTTCAAATTACATTCACATATTTATCTATTTAGCTTAAATCTCGAACATATGAGTGAATCTATGTGTGTTCGAAATTTACAGTGTAAGCATAATCTCTCAATAATTAAATCTCACACACACTGGGAATTGCTCCTCTCCGAGCTGGTTATCTGTTATCTTCCCATGGTTGTGCTTTATTTTGTTCTTCTGTCTTTGGATTTTGCACAACACTCTCTCTTTTTTATGGGGCTCTTTTGCATCTTCTGTTTCATTGCGCCTGATATATAAAGCCGCTTAGCAGATTTTTCCGTTGGACACAGAGTTATAACCGTTCTGAAAAGTCTTCTGACGCATTTGTACGTTGTGTCCTTTGGCTTTTAATGCGTTGCAGGCTTTATTTAACTTGAGCTCTTTTCATCGGCATTTCTGCAGCCTTTGATCACTTCGAGCTCTGTTTGCTTGTACCTGATGTGGACAAGACAAAACAAATCAGTTTGAACCAATTAATTCGGTATTCATAGAATTGTTCAAACTGCTTTGTTTGACCAGATTGATTTGTCTAGATCTGGTTTCTCAGCTTGTTTCTTCGTCGAGCTTGTTGCTCTTCATCTTTAATCTTGTTCCATAGAAACTTCTGCATCTGCGCCTCTTTTTGTCTGCAGCTGAGCTTGTTCTGTTCTTTCCTTCTCTTGAGCTGCTCCGAGGCTCCAGCTTTGATCCATTCCCAGCTGATTTCCAACCAGCTGGTTGATATATCTGTGATATCAAGCTTGTCACAGATATCATACGGCCAGCTGGTTTGTCTGCTCCTGGCTGGTCTTTTTAACTCCAAGTTGGTTTGTCGTTAACCAGCTGGGCTCTATTCTTCTCGTCAGGAGCCCCAGTGTTTCTTGCTTGTTCGCTTGATACATTCAGACACCTCATCCAAATCATCAGCAAGCACACTGTCAATCAGTTCTGATTCAGTCTTCCCAAGGACTGAGATCCCTACGATGAACTGATTATTAGTGCAAAATGATCAAGCGTGCACTTGATCACTGCTCTTGTATACGGCTTTTCACTCAATCACTGCTCTTGTACGCCGCACTTGATCTGCGCTTGAGCCGTTCTGCACTTCACCATTCTGCGCTTGAACTCTGCTCTTCATTCTCTTGATCTTAGTGCTGCTCCAACTCTAAACCAGTGAACCAGCTTGGTGTTCCCTCTGGAATTAAACTGATGTACCAGCTTGGGCGTCCCCTCACTGTTCAAGCTAGATATATACGACCAGTCCAGCTCAGGCGTCCCCTCACTGTTCCAGTTTGGATATCTTCACGTCTACTCCAGTCATAGCAAGCTGCGCATGTCATGTAGAGCGTTAGTACAATAGAAGCAGATTTTGTGTGAATCAAAACTTAGATTCTGATATGTAGAAATAGATCCAACCGCAAGTAAAGCTGATTCTTTGCTACACCATGAAAGTATATATTTATATCTCGTTCCTTTCAGTTCTCTGATTGCTTGCCTGTTTTTACGCCCAAGCTTTAGCTTATGTGCATGCTTTTGCTTGGCTTAAAGGTGAATGTTTCGGGTTCACAGAGTTAGTTTTGGTTTTAAAAACTCTCCAATAGTGTTTTTAAAACGATGGTTGTGTTTTAAAACCCTGAGCAGTAAAGACTCAAGTTTAAAGTATGATTATAAACTCCTTCGGTTCTGGGGGTGTGGCGGCGTACTGGACTTGACTCCAAGTTAATCGACGATGCTATTCGAATCGGTATTTTGTACTGGTTAGATAAGCGGAGCTGGTATCTTTGGATGTTGTCTGTGATACTGCAACACTATTTCTATAAGCCAAATCTGTTTCGCGCTAGCGGCACTGTTTCTATAAGCCAAATCTGTTTCGTGCTAACGGCACTGTTTCTATAAGCCAAATTTGTTTCGCGCTAGCGGCACTGTTTCTATAAGCCAAATCTGTTTCGCGCTAGCGGCACTGTTTCTATAAGCTGTTTCATGCTAGCGGCACTATTTCTATAAGTCAAATCTGTTTCGCGCTAGCGGTACTATTCCTATAGCCAAATCTGTTTTCCACGTCTGAGATATGTTTATTTTAGCCAAAGCTGTATGCTCAGTGCAATGTATTATTTTAAGAGAAAGGAGTTTAAAAGAAGCGAACCCGATGTTTGATGATCCGATATTGATCAAATTCTTTGTTTAAAGGAATTAATGTTCAGTTTTAAAGGATTTATGACATAGATAATAGACGGTCAAAGATTGTAGGGTGATCTAGCTGTCGAAGGAATCAGTTGCCCCTTCATATTGTTATGTTCAATGTTTAGCCATATTGTTACTGAATTCAGATGTAGCTTGATCAAGCGCAATTGGACCTAAGGAGAGCTTCTAAGACATAAGTCACAAGAAAATATAGATGAGATCTGGGTGTGTGGAATCAGATTTTAGATTAGTGATTAATCGAAATTGATTTGGGATTTGTCGCGTAGATTTGAGGGTTTTGCGAGAGAAATTTGATTCCAGTTGAGTTTCAGACGTCGCGCTAATGCAAGGAAATCAGGTGTAGCGCATTTCAGACATCTACTGTAGCGATTGAATAATGCGTCGTCGTTTCGCTATTCAGTAGTAGCGTTTGAAGAGGAATCTGGTTGCAGCTAACGCGCAATCGCGAGATTTAACGAGTAAGCGACACGTGTTGGTCAACTTTTTGGTGTTGACTGCTGATATTGTAGCGCTTTCAGCTGTTGCGTTTGTGAGGAATTGATTTAGTTGGGCGACCAGCTGTTGGTTTGAGTGACCAGTCGCTGATGGTGAAGCGACGTTGTTTTGATAAGTTGAAACGCAACGTTTTGGGTGCAACCCTTTTGATCAGCTGTTGGCAGCGAAGGTGATGCGTTCTTGATACGTCGTCGTTTGAACTGTTTAGCGTGACCAGACGTTGGTTTGATCAGCTGTTGGCAGTGAGGATGACGTATCCCTGATGCGACGTCATTTTGTGTAGTTAAGCTTTGAGTTAATAATCATATTTCAGCTGTTGGAGCGCTGCGGCGTCGTTTTGATTAGTTTATGCGGTGTCGTTTTGATGTTCCTTTGTGAATGCAACGTCTGATGGTTGCTGCTGGTTTCGTTGAGAGGAAAAGCTAGTTTCTGTTGTAAGATTCCTACTGTAGCAACGTCTGATAGATTAAATCAGCAGCTGTTGTATGGAGTTATATAGACAAGTGTTGATCGGCACTTTGAATTATTTAGAGTCCGATATTTCTCATCTCGATCTTCAAACCCTCGTTTGGCTACTGTTCACCGTAACTCTTTTTCCGTCGATTTCCACCGTTATTTTGAGCGATTTTGGTGGCGCTAGATTCCTTGGGAGTTTCTCTTCTGATTGTTACCCAGTTGAGGCTATAGAACTAACTTGGAGAGGATCGCGAAGTTTCTGTTTTCTTCGAACAGTGGAACTCGATAGTTTTTCCGCTAGTTTCAGCTTCTGGGTAAGGATTTCCTGCTATTCTAAGCTTAGTATTAGCTGCTAGTACTTTGATTAGAAGGAGAATCGGAGTTAGGTTCTTGACAGTAGGAAATATTGTTGAGAAGTTCATATTTGAACTAGACCTGAGTTAATTATTGAGTTTCCTTAACAGATTTGAAGTTCTAGGTGCGTCCTGCCGTGATTGCAGTAGCAGGAGGAAGCTAACTTGCTTCAGTTGTTTGTTCCGTGCCTTTGTTAATATGTTTAGGTAGAAATCAGCCGTTGAAGGTACGAATTGAGCAGATTTAACAGCTTTGAGCGTGGACATGGCTGTGATTGATGTTATGATATCTGTTGATGTGATTCTGTGACTTTACGTGTTACAGTTTGTTGGATTTTTTAGTTTTACATGCTGTCTGCATGTATTGAATTGTATGCATTGTGAATTGAATATTGATTGGCATACATGCATACATCTTGAGCCTGATTGACAGATTGATTGATGACCTGATTGAAAGCCACGTTGTGACTGGCCGATAGATGTATCGTGCCTGAAAAGTCCAAAGCTATCATCGGAGTGGTGACTACCGGATTCGAGTGTATACCACCGAGCTGTGATGGGCTGACGGGCTCTGAAGATCACGGACCGATGATTTCCTCGGTTGATACACCATGCGGGTATAGAGGCTGATTATGATGATTTGCCAGTTGATACACTGGTCTAGCTATCCGATCCTTGATAGCCCTCATGAATTGCATAGCATCGATTATATCATGTTGCATGATTAGCTGTTTTGATAGCTCTTCGTAATGAGGCTTGACCTCGTATTTCTTTTCCTGCTTTTGTGTTGTTTGGGTCTGTGTTACCCATTTGCAGGATCTTTAGGTAACCAAGCGGAACTGGGTGGAGAGCCAGTTGGTCGATCCCCGTTCCCTTGAGTCCCAGTTTATTTTATGATATGTATTGAACCGGGGGATGCCCCGTGTTTTATTGTATTGGGGATCTGTACTTGATTTGAGATTTGATGTTACCTGTTTTTTTATGAGTTTGAGTTAACTCGTATTTTGATTATGAATAATTTGAATGATGATTTTGAGTTCAGGCCCAAATGATTTCGAAAAATTTTTAAGCCCGATTTTACGCTTCTGTGATTATGTGCTTAATTATGCTATAATCTCTATTTATTTCCACGGGGCCTGACATTTTTGGTATCAGAGCTTAAACTGGGATAAGCTCGATTTCCTTTGATCACACTCGAGTCTAGGCACAGAGTTTTGATTTGATTTTGAGTGACTCTGTGACTTATGTGATCTTTTATCTGTCTACGTGATATATCTGCTGTGAGATCTTACCTCTAGACTTGTTTAGATGTCGCCGAGGAGAGGAAGAGGTAGGGCGACTAGACGTACCGAGGAGGAGTCTAGGGCAGGTAGTGATGACGATGTTCATCAGGTTGAGAACGTTACTAGACAGATAGGCGAGATGGAGTTGGTTTTAGCTAGGTTTCAGCGGACGAACCATCCGACGTTTTCTGAAGCCGAGGGTGGTGAGATGGCTGAGACTTGGTTAGTTCAGATGGAGGAGTTGTTCGATACTCTGTAGTACGCTCCCGAGAAACGACTGAAGCTGGCGGTGTTGCAGCTGAGAGACAACGCACAGCGCTGGTGAAGAGGTACTTCTCGTATCCTTCGTGATAGTGGGGCTGTGATCACTTGGGAGAGCTTCTGTGAGGCGTTTCGACAGGAGTATACCCCGGAGTCCTT